>VZSE01006401.1:3329023-3585174 GCA_013398275.1 Promerops cafer
TGCTTAACAGGGCACATGTAAATTCTGTGGACTGCAGTGAGGTCCAGCATGGGTACAGATTTCAGAGATCTACCTTAATCAACCCGACTTTATCTGGCACTGAATTGTGCTGTGAACACTCACACACAGTTGTGACAGGCCTTTGGTGCTGGTTGCTTCTAGTAAGGGGCAATGTTGAACAATCAAATGTGATAAGGTCTTAATGTGTCATAGGTAGGCTTGAAAATATATATCTATTTGTGCCTTGAGTTTTTTAGCTAATTTGCTTGCAAGCCTTTGTGGGTATTTGTTTTTATTTTTAATTGCCTAAAAGCTTTGATAAATCTGACACCATGTTCATTACCAATATGATAGAACGTGCACATAGCAAACAAATAAAAGGTTCTTTTTATCCTTGCTGAAATTAAAGCTGGTACTTGAAGGACACATAAATGAATATACACATTTTAGTGATTATATAAACAAGCCTGAAATACAGTAAATCAGATGTAGCAAAAAATACAAAAGTCAAAAAAAGGGGAAAATGTTCCCTGTTTGGTCTCCTTATATAGGTCATCTAAGTAAGCACTGTTAATATATCAATCCCAGCTCTTTTGCCTACTTAATTGAGTCAGTGCCAATACGCAGTGTAGACCATATGCATAACTTTTTCAAGTTGCTATTCCTCAATTATGTAACTGTACTAATTTTGTTAATATATTCTGTGGAGAATCTGAAAATCCAAGATTACTGTAACATCAATATTTTGCCATTGCCAGATTGCTGGAGACCTATGTATTTAATTAAAGTCCCTGAACTTTAATAAGACCAAATATTCTTCCTCTGCTGTGCTTCCTATTGATTAATAATTCAGATATTTGGATATTGCAAGCAAGCTGGAAACTCTGCTTGTGCAAAAGAGGATTGCACATCATAAATGAAAATATAATAGACAATGGGGAGGGCAAAAGGAGGCATGGAGAACACTGACTAGCAAACCATTCCTTTTCTGCAAGGTTGGAATTTGAGCGATGTAATCTCTCTGCTATCTTAGGTTCTGTTCACAAAACACCATGTAGCACTAAGTCCACTGGCAGGCAGTTCTTCAGTGTTTAACTCTGTTATTTACAATGCTGTTGAACCCTGTCTTACCCAGCAAATAAATGCAATGCTTTACCTGCTTAAAATTAAATGTGTATTAGTGCTTGGTAGAGCAGGGCCAGGACATACAGCATGTAAATCTAATACCTGCTGCCACTAATTACAATAAATCTATGTTATCTTTTTGAGGATTTGTTTTGTTTTGATTATGTTTTCAGATTTCTTAATTGGTTCATGGCTCTCCTGTGGTTCCACCACAGGGAGGTTTGTGTTGTCGCATTTGGAGGCATGGGTATTAGTTTGACAAGTCACCCTGCAGGTCTCTTGATACTTCCTTATTTTCCATGTGTCATGAATTAGATGTTTTGAAGATTAATTTCAAACAAAACAGCATATTTAATTTCCCTTCAGGAGCAGAGAATGTCTTTAAAATAAAGCTCTTATTCTCCTCATCAAAACCTGCATGATCCCTTTCCTCTTGTAGCTAATTAACTCGTGCAGCTGCAGGATTTTCCCAGTTTCAAGGTAAGTTGTTTTCATAGCAATTGTGTGATTTTAGCCTAACTCTAAAGGTCTGTCAGTAGTCAATATTGAAAAGGCAATCAGATTTCTTTACTGGTGCATATATTTTAAAATTATTTCTTTGCATTGATATTACTACTGGAGTGAATTACATCTCAATGAAAGAAAAGGATCCTAGTTTAAATTTTCATTAAGTGTAGCTTCTTATCTGAGGATTAAGTGTCACTGGGAGAGTTTTATTATCATCATAATTAAGGGTGAAGAAGTTAATTATTCCTGTTTTAATGTATCTCCATATTGGTTAATAGAAGTGTGTGTTGACTTTAGTATGGAAATTTTAAGCTGAAATCTAAAAATAGTAGAAAAAAACTGTGGAAAAAGGGCAAAAAAGATTTTTTTTTTTTTTTTTTAAGTAGGAAGATGGACTGTAACACCAACTTGCTGAGACTGTAGCACAAATGATGGGTTAGGTAGGGCAAGAACAGAAAACCAGTTCAAGAACAGGAAGTGGAAAGAAGAAGACTGTGAAGGATAGTTTTTCATTTCAGATGCTAGCCCTCTTGTTGGCCTTGCTTTCCACAGGAGCTGCTCACAGTGTAGTATCGTGTGTGTTCTCTTGCCCCGCCGGTACTACAGGGACCGCGCTCGGTGTTTGCGAGGGGGCGGGCTGCAGCTCCTCCGCTGACGGCCCCGCGGCTGTGTCCGCGGCCGCTCTGCGCTCCAGCCGCGCGCTCCCGTCCTTCGGGCCCCGCATCGCCTCCTGCAGCAAGAGCTGCGCAGGCACTGCCTTGGCCCTGTCCTGCCCAGCCTCATGCCTGCGCTCCACTGAGCCAGAGGAAGGATGTAGGCTCAGATACTTCATTCTCTGAGCATTATTCACAGAAGCTAAAGGGAGGAAAGGTCTCTCCTTTCCCAGTGTTTCCACGAGGGCTTTTTGCCTGTGTTTTCCAGATAACTTAAAAGTTGTTCTTATGTTTTAGATGGTTTGTTTCTGTCTCCCTAGGGAACTACAGGACATGTTCTGGAAAATTTCTGGATTCTCAAATGTCTTATCTATCTGGTTTTTGTTTCCCGTGCTTTCTTTAATTTTCAGAGATGGGATTTTATCCTTTGGTGTCTTCTTTGGTTGTTTGTTGTATCGATTCTCAGGATGAACCTTTGGAGCAAAGACTGCTGTGTTTGTCTTTTGCTTAAGCCGTGCCGGGTGCTTTTGCTGTTGGAATTCCTATTGTTGTAGTGGCAGGGTCCTTCAGGGAGAAGAGGTTTTCCAATTTTCCTTTGTGGAGTTCTGGTGACGTTAGCAGGTGTATCTCCGTTTACAGGGTTACTGTTTTGGCAGTTTGCTCCTTCCTTCCTTCCTTCCTGAAGGATATTACCTTCTCATTATAGTTTTCACCAGTAAATCAAAGCAATGTATCTTCAACTAACTGAATTCTCTCTGAGGAGAGAGAACAGCTTGCAAACACCCCGGTTTTTTCATTGTAGAATTGGACATCAAGAGCTGGAAATACTTTATGAGGCCCTTAAAATTCCCCTCTGTCCCTGGAGGTTTATGTGGTTTCTATAAATACTTAATTTCTTTGCTTTGCTTCAGATATTTGGCAGTTAAAAGCCAGGGAAGAGCCCAGATTAGTGTGAGATGTTCTTATTAATTATTTCATGGAAGGATATTTATACTCTTTCTTACAAACTTTGGTTGGACTCCATGCAAAACAGGAGTGGAAAGTTTGGAAGATTTTAAGTGGTTCAAAGGTACTACTGCTGCCTTTGACCAAATAAATGCCTTACTGTTTGTGAAAATACAGGTTTGTGTTTCTTCATTTTTTGTCTTATGCTGCTGTTTGAAAATTGTAAATGATTTCACTCATCCAGTGACTGTTTTTCAGAAATTATTAGTGAATTTTATGAGACTTACTCTTAAATGTCTGAGTCAGGAAGAATTCGGTGAAAGTCTGGGAATTAATGGCAGTTTAAAATTGTGTATGTCTTGGAAATCCGTGGAAGTAAATTAAACGTACTGTTTATTATACACCTGAAATCAGCATGCAAAAGATGCAACTCAAACTGGTTTATAACTCTCATAGGGTGTAATTTATCTCTATAATGTGCATAAAAGGTGCCATAGAGAAAGAAAATTGATTAGGAAATTCTGAAATGTTAAGATGATTTCAAAGCTGTGAGCCCCTTTTTTATTTTTCTGTGAGAACCTGAGTACTTAGTAGTAACATACATTTCTGCCCATTGCATCAGACAGGAACGCTCATTATCTCACTTCATTGCAAAATTTAACACTGATAAAGCTGTTTAGTTAAAGCCATACTGAAATATTCCTCCCTCACCCTTAGGCTCCTTCCAGTCACCATCTGAGGACGCTCATCCTTACTTTTCCAGTGTGGACGCAGAGCTCCTTTTCCCAGCTGGCAGTGGCACCAGTAGCTGCCAAAGCTGACACATTTACTCCCTCTTGGCACGCTCCTCTTGCCTGGCTCCTTGCACCGCTCTTAGTCTGATTGAAACAAACATGATCACTGAGACGAGTCTGGGGTGTATTTGATTATTTGGCTGCTGCTTCAGAAATGAAGACTTTTACTCACCAAACAAGACAGATGCTATTTTCAGAGTGGAGAAGCGCTCTGCAAACCCAAATCTGTGACTGAGCAAGCAGCAAGGAAATCCCCTCCTTTGCCCTCTCCAAGCCCCGACTTCGGCTGTACAGGGAGGTTCTCAGGTTTGCACTTGGAAGGCAGAGCAGGCAATCTGCTGCATGGCTCATATACTGATTAGTCCTCAACCCTTTTGCTGTGTGTATGCACTTAATTGTTTTTTTGCTGGCAGACACACACAGTTCAGCATCAGATTTTGACACACACATGCTGCTGTCCCAGAGGATTTGCAGAGTGGGCTGTCTTGCAGCTGCTGCATTTTCCACCAGTAAAATTGACAGTTACCTACTGTGTGGAGTTGCTAGGAGAAGGTGAACAGTCATCATTACAGCATATTCCTTCAATAACAACCTGTAGCGCTCGCTGATCTCTTCTGCAGGGATTTAGATGTGTCTTTGCTACTAACTTAGCATTTGTACAGTCATATTTTTATTGACAGGCTGGTAGCTATTTATTCAATAAGAAACAATTCAGGATCAGCTAGAGAGAGGAAAGCTCTGGCATTTGAACATACACTCTTTTTGTAGGGTGATGTGGCTGATACTGGCATCTACCATCTGCTTTCCTATTGCAGGCTGTTTCTCCAACCTGCAAAGCAGAAACCAGCTTTTCTTTCCTTCTGGATTGTTAAAGCCATTCACATTTATCCTGCATGGCAATGAATTATAGTCCATTTTAAGGGATCTTTTGTGCCTCTGTGTGTATTCCTACAGCAGAACAAGTGCATGAGAAGGAGCTCACGCAGTCAGTAGTATAAGTAGCTGGCTCTCCCATATGGATTAGACTCGTGAGGTCAGAGGAGCTGTGTGTACTTGTTCTGTGCTTGGGGGGGAAGAGTGGATTTGTCTGTCAAAGTGAATAGCGATTCAGGCAGGATCGTCCCTCAGCTGTTGTAGTTCTGATGTGTTTTGCTATGACAGCAGCTACTGTCTAACATGCGTGGATCTTCTGAGATTTGTAGTGGACTGAGGACTGCTTTTACTTGCTGCTGAGCCTGACTGTAACTGTATCGCTGTAGGACAAAAACGATGGGGGCTCGAGCCACAGAAACAACTCGGGAACTGGAAAGCGCCTCTGTACAGTACCAAATAGGAGGACATGCAGAGAAAATGTGGCAACGACTCAAAGGAATGTGAGTAGCTTGTCTCCTTGTCTTTTGCTCTGTTCCTTGGGAAAGATAATTTTCTTCTGTTTGTTAAAATGTCTAATTAGCAAACGGGAGAGTTATCTTTAAGCTGTGAACAGTATTTGCTCCCACAATACAGTACATAATTCTGGTTTATGATGGTACTTAGATAAATGTCTGACTCTCTATTAGGTTCAGTCTTCTCATTTAAAAGATGTATAATAAATGAGAGTTATTATCCAAATTGAAATGCAGGTAAGTCTTTCCAAGTTAGCACTTCCCTATCGCTGATATGATTTTGTAAATGCTATCTTTGGAATCAGCATTTCTGGAGCTGTTTTGTCATTGCTGTCAGTATGTATGAGTAAGTATATTATTGCAATTCTATAGGAAGTACTAAGGCAAAGAATTCTATATTAAAAGCTGCTTAGCTATTAGGAAGCTGCTATGTCTGTTTTTTGTCAATTATTTTGGTGTTCAATAATGCTAGAAACTAATTGAGGAAGTATTTGAGGGGACCACTATGTATCTGCTGTGTCCAATTCACTGCTCTCAAATGCAATTTTCACGTAGACTTTCAGTGCAAATGATCGGTAAATAAACATCTGCAACTTGTCAGAGAGAAACTCTACCAAACTAGTGCATCCTAAACCCCTCAAATGTCAACATCTCCTTTTCAGTATTTGCCAGGTTTTTGATCTGAAAGCTGATGTCAGGATGTTACAAATAAATACATGTTACACTTGTTGAAGCAAAGAAATGGCACTATTATTTTTACTGGAAAGATTTGTAATCCTGGATTTCTAAAGGGATTCCACAGCTGCTATACAGTGCCTCAGCTGTTGAAGGTAAACAAGTTATTTAAAGTGTGGAGGATTAGATGCGTTGGCTATGTTTCCCCTGTGCATTGAGTAGAGACTCAAACTGGCTTTGAGGAAGGGGATTTCCACCATCTGCTTACTTTAAAGAGAAATTGGTTTGCTTGATTAGGAAGTCACATTTCAGGTTTGGCCAGGGAGTTATCATAATTTCTCTGTGATATGCTTTTGAATACTTGCTCTGAATCCTATCATCACTCTGTTTAAGATAATGCACTTTGGGAAAAATGTCCCCATAAAATCTCCAAAGAGTACACAGCACAGCAAATATTTTCATTATTTGATGATGTCACACATTTTGCCTCTGAGTTTCTGCTACCAGAGACGTCCATCAGTTTGTGCATTTTTCCATTTGTGTAGGGTCTTAGCTCCTGTTTTTGTTCTGTAAGTTCTTTGTTACCACTAGGCTCTTGGGTTGAAACGTTTCCTTTCAGCTGTCTCTGGAATGGTACCACTAAACAAACTCATGCAAATAACTAAACATTGGTGGCACTCAGTACAAGAGCTCCAGGAAATAAGGTTTATGCTTCTTTAGGAGTAGTTAAAGTGATATTTGGAGTTTGTGGTGTATCAATATAAAATGGAGCTTAAGTGTTTGGGAAACCACGCACCTTTCACAGGTTGGTGCCAACCTCATGAATGTTGTGACAAGATGATGCTAAAATACTTGTATTTAAAAAATACAGGTTATATTATCATGTATGTGCTCAGCTGACTGTTTTTCAGACTTACCAACGGTTTCATTTTAATTATTCACTAGTCAATTGGAGATCACCAATTCATTTTGTTGATGAACAGATATCAAAGTAAAAGCATGTTTGCATGTGGTAGGGGAGAGGGACAGATAAGTGGGACTGCCAGATAATCTGATTTGGGAAGAATTCTTTTATAAACAGTCAGGAGAATTGTTTCATCTTAGAGATGGGAACTGTTAATGAAACTAGGTATGATGCTGAATTATGGAGCTTTGCCAGTAGTATGCAGTAATATATTCACACTGAAGTCAAGACTTCATGGTTTGAATTATGAAGCTGAATCTGTTCTTGCTAATAGAGTCCACAGACCTACATAGTTTTCATGTGCTTTCAATACAGTTTTATGGTATTTTGCCAGTCAAGAGTGCTGATTATCTTCTTGAAAGCAAGCAGGTCATTATTTCCGAAAGAACATTGGATTTCACTTAGGTAACTATCTGAATAGTGTTCAAAAGCTGTACAATAGACCCTTACATAAAATTAGCTTTAATTTTCTGTTAGCATTTAATCTTTTTTCATAATAGACTTTTAATTAAAAATTTGGCAGCAGAAGTCCATTTAACCTCGTATGTCTTGGGGTATTTTTGTTGTTGGCTTGTTGTTCTTTTTCATGTATTTTTGTGAAATAGAGACTATTCTAGAATATAGGTGAGTTGAATGCACTTAAAGCTAAATGAAAATCCTTATTTGAATTCCCAGTAAGAAAAGCTGTCTACTGTGGAAGCTTAAATGAGAGGGCCTTTTTATAGGTTTTCTATTCTATAGGCTTCCGTAGATCTTGCTAACCTAAGTGTTGCAATAAAGGCTGGGATGTTTGGAATAAAATTAAAATGGTATATACCTTTTATTGGCTTTATGGTGCTTTACAGCCAAGCTCTTACCTCAGTATGGCAAGTAAAAATCCCACTCTGTTTTCCTTACACTGGAATTGCAGCAGTGCTGCAACCAAGGACATAATCTGGCAGACAAGATATTAATCTGAATTTCATAACTTGATCGTTAGCATTGGTGCTAATTTTATTGATGCCTGAATGTATAAAGCACAAGCTCAGTTAAACAAGATGTGTGAAAGAGTCATGTAAATTTCTGTCTTGACTGTAGCTTCTGGTTTTTGAATTAAGATATTGTCAGTATGCAGACTACAAGCTTCTAATGTTTTGTAGTTTATGGAGAAGCAAAAACAAATAACAAGGAACAGCTAAATAACTCATATAATAGTGTCTTTTATAGATCTCTGTTATGCAGAAGAATAAAAACAAAAGTCATTCAAGCCACTGCAGGAATTCCAACTGCCTGACTGAAGGGGAGTTGTATACCTTCCACTTCAAAAAACACCTTGTCACAGCCCAGCCGAGGAGCTCCTTCTCAGCCTGTTTAAATGCCACCAATTACACCTTTTCTCCAACAACCTTTCATTCTCTGTTGGATGGAATCTTACTTTAGACAGTACAGAAGTCTCCAGCTTCAATGTATTATGGTGTCAATCGATCCAGATGATTTGCTGCCTAGGAGAGTTTGTCTTCCACTGCTGATGGAGCATGGTAGGGAGCTCGGAAAGAAAAGCATCTTTTTAAAAGCATTTTGATTTGGAATGCAGAGAACCAGGTTTAAAGCAGAGGTCTCCATGCCTATTGGCCTTGCAGTGTTTGGTATTCTCCTTAATCTGCACATAGACTTGACTTAACTCTATTGCCCCTCAGTGTGTGAAATCGTGTGCTGTCTGTTTTGTCTTTTTGCCACTTCACTCAATGTCAACGCAGAACAGCCAGACATGCCTCCCACCATCTTATTTTATTTTTCAAGTAGACATCTTAGACACCTTTGCAAGTAGCTTCTACTGTCCTCATCACTGCTGGACATAGTATTAGGGGTAGATTCCTTTTCTGAGCTTTGAATTCATTAGTGAGTAAATAACTTGATTTTCATAAATATCTGTATTTGCCACTTCTGTCTCTAGTTGTCCAGAAAAATGTCTGAATGGGAAAAGTTAAAGTCCAAGGTTTCAGGAATTTGGGGACTTGAAATTCACATGTGGTTAGTATAGACTATTTTATGACATTGTTACTGCTTTAAAATGAGAATGTGTTATTGCCATCATAGGTTGAAACTAATTTGTGCTAACTTGTACGGCAAAAGGATTTGGAAAACAGTCATAAGCTTCTTTCCTTACCTTCTTCCCTTTCTTTTCCTCCACATTCAACATAAGAGACCATGATTTTTGCAGGAAGGAAAGCCTAAACTGTTTTATGTACTAAAAGGGACTGACGTGCACACCCAGGTTGTTGGTCCTGCAATGCTGCAGTGATAAATTGCATGCATACAAGAGAGACAAAAAGGGGCCTTAGTCATTGATTTGGGGAAATTTGGATTGATGTCAAAGAAAGGAGAAAAATGGCTTCCTGTGCACCTGCTGAATTATCAGAAGACAGAATTCTTTAAAAGACATTGAATCCAGATTAGCAGCCTCATTGGATCTAAAACAGACTAGAATTGGTAATTTTATTTAGAGAACATTTTATTTAGTCATTCCTTCACTAGGTCCATGGATACTGGTGGAAGAGTGGTAGAACAGTTTCCAGAACCAGATATGACAGAGGTCTTCCCTTTCTTATCCACAGTTGCTTGTCTACATTTTATTCTATACTGTATTTCATGTTTACTTATTGCCCTTGTTTCTATGGTCTATTTGCCTCAACTATGGTAGTACAGTAAAGCTTAACTGAAGAGATTATCAAAACAGAACATATTATGATAGACTTATAAATTTGTGAGTACTGAAAAAACTAAAAGCAGAGAAGAGATAGAATTACAGGTGGATAGCTATGGTAAAAAGTAGCAAGACAGATTGTCACTGCTAACTACATCAGAAACAAATGGGTATATAGTTCAAGTAGATTTTACTTGTAATGTTGCCTATTTTTTTCTTGTAATGTGAAATCTTTCCTATAAAGTCATAAGCTCTTAAAAGTAATCAAAATGACAGGTATTTCTAAGGGGACTTGAAGTAAAATTAAAGTTGATTTCAGAAATGCTCTGAACAGAAAATGGAAGATATATGATGATGTACCTGTTGATTGATATGCATCTCATTAGTGCTATAATTACAGTAAGAATAGTTTAATTATAAATCGTGAAAAGCTTCTTTTGCTTTTGAAACCAAAGTCTGTTTCTGCACCTGAGTAGTCAGGTAAACAATTTATAATTATAATGTTGTAACTTATAAATATGTATCTAATTAAATGTATAATATGAAAAATTACAAATTTTCAATAAGTCTAGATTTTTAGCTACTTAACATTAGCAATTTAAAAAACTTCTTTATCCAGTCATATTATTTTACTGTTAGAAAGGTATTTCCAGTATTATCATATAGATATTATGCATAGAAATAATTTTCAGGTTCATACTAATTTTTTTGTGCAGTTTCTGGCATGTGCCAATGCTGTTGATGGTTTAGAACAAATGCTGATCCTCCAGTTTACTGTGGGTGGGTGAATTGCTGTGCTTAGAGAAAGCTGTACTAGAAATGATTGCAAATTGAAGGAGTGGTGCACAAACCATAATTTGCCTATGATACCAGTAAGAACAGTAGCAGTGTGTGGTGTCTTGGTCCCCAAATAATACAATAAAATACTGAGATTCCCCATTAGAGCTTTAAATGAACATGTTCATACATCCCTCACATACGTGTCCAATTAAAATTATTATATCTAAGGACAATGGAAAGGAGATTAAAGATAACACTTTATGAAGCTGACTACTAAGCTGCAATTAAATTTCTCTATTCTGTATTTTTTAGCTTAGACATCTGACTCTACTTATGCTAGAGTGCATCCAACACTTTTAAAATTTCCTAAAAGATACTTTCTGTGGCTGTTCACCTTATAGGTGTTCTATTCAGATCTCTGCTTAGAAAGAGATTGTATATAATTGACTACACAAATAGCTTTCCTCTTATTTTGAACTCCTGCCAACTGCTTGTGCAAGGGTCCTTGATTGCTGACCAATTATTATAAACATTTCTTTGAAAACTTCTTTTTCTAACTTAGCTGTTGCACACTGAAGCCTGCCACAGTTTCTCAGAGTTTGACCCAGAGATGGGTCAAAACCTAAGTGTTCCTGTGGCCCTCCCACATGTAACTCCCAGGTTCTCCTCCACCTCCACAACAGACTGAAGTCAAAATATCTGGATAGGAGAAAAAAAGGCCTTTTGTCTTGCTAATTATATAGTGTTAGAAAAATGCAAATGCCTAAATACTGAAATTACATAGTTACCAGTGGAAGTTATAATAAAAATAGGCATTCACTTCATACATCTGAGAGAGAAACATAACCCCAGGTTTATCAAAATTGTGCCTGACAGAATTTTTCCTGTAAGATGTCAAAATAATCATTTAGGAGTGAACCCATTTAGTACCATTCCATTTTGTTTGTGTTTTCCATCTGATGTGGCTTACTCCTGGTATAATCTCTGGAGGAGGGCTAGAACAAAATGGTTGCAATTATTTCTGCTGCCATTTACTGCAGACTATTTGACAAATAAGACTGCAAAAAAGGTGTAAGATCTACTGTGGTAGCGAGTCCTCCAGTACTACTGTATTGTATCTAACATGAAAGGTTTATTTTTGTCAAAACCCCTGGACATTCAAAGCCTTCCAAAAGGAAGGAAAATAACCAACTAACCAACCAGCTAAGGACCAAATGGGCTAAGCTTGACCCACAGAGTGCACAGTGATGGAGTTCTTTACTCCTTCTCTGGCAACAGCAGGTACTTGGATTTTTGTTTTTCATTTACTGCCTTCACATACAATTTCATGACATGCTTGAGGTCACCAATGCAATTTGTGGAACTTTTGAAACAAGGCTTCATAAAGAGGATCCATAGAGGCAGTTGGAACTTAATACAAAGTAAATTCTTTCATTTTACTAGGGAGATGGGGAAAACTGAGCAGTTGTTACTAAAAGGAGAGAAAATTGCCCTCTGCTGGGGTTAAGGGAAGCTAAACAGAAATTGAGTACATCACTTATAAAATCATGGCTGACAATGAAGTGACTCAGTTTTCACAGTCCATAAAGCTTTGCAATTAGTCAGGCAGTGCTGCAGACTGAAGAAGCCATCCTTCTCCCTGACCTCTCTTTTTCTTTTACAAAACTGCTTAGACTTGTAAAGAACTACTACATTCAGTTTCTGTTAAAGGCTGCAGCTGCTCATAGCATAAACACACATTTCCTGAATACGTATATGCAAGGAATAGTGATTTTAAAGGAGTATGTGACTAGCTCCTAAAGGCTTGTGTGGTTCTGACTGTTCTATCTGACTGTTCTATCTGGCCAGCATATGTAATTTCATTTTTGAAGTCAAATGCTGTTAACATGATATTGTATTTATTGCTGTGGATTCTGATAGAAACATGATTTCCAAAGTGGTTGATTTTCTGTGAGTGGAGTGAGTTTGTCAGATGTATTATCCCTAAAAGGTGACCATTTTCTGCAGGTACCGTGGATTAAGTTGATTCCCACAACATATTCTTGATTCCCAACTCTCATTGCTTACTCCATGCTGGTTTTTAGCTGTTCTAGTGTGACTGGTTCTGGTACCAACCAGAGATTTCTTCTGTGGTAAAAATGATAATATTTCTTTTTTTTACCCTTACTATAAACTTAAACTTCATTGGTTCCTAGGCTGGATTCCCTCTGTGTTTTCATACCTAGTTGCATCTGCATCCTTTCAACGGAGAGAGTTGGCTGAGGCTGGGACAATCTGAAGTTAAAGGAGATGGTCTTACTCGAGCAGCTCTCTGAGAAAACAATCATGGCCTTGCATCTGTTATGTTTTAAGTCCTTGCTTCTATGGTATTGTAAATTAAAACATGACAGAAAATGTTGATCCAATAATAACTTCTTCTCAGGGTTCAATTTTCTTCCGGTATTTTTGAAGGGCTAACTTTGAACTAGCAGGTTTTATGAATATCAAGTACTGCCCACGTCACTCCAGAGTTATGATGCACGGATAACATCTGTGCTTTTGTAGCCTACAAATAGCTGGCCTGAAAGAAGGCCAGTATAAACATCCGTGTTGTGTGCTTGGGCTAATTCAGGACAATTGGAATCATTTATTTGCACCTCAGAGGAATCAGTGAAGTACTGCTGGGTAATCTATGACCAGCACTTACAGAACTGTATTCTAAACCCCCCGAGCCTATTGTTTGCCTTGACTCTATAAAGCCCTTTGCCACCATTGGCAGACCTTGTGGATCTGCAAATCAAAAAAAAAAAAAAAAAGCTGAAAAGTGCTCTATTAGACTTTTTATTCTTGAAGTGAATGCTCTAAGAATGAGTACTCATTAGCTGCAATTGTGCTGTTTATGGTCTGTACACGAAGCTGGACTGTAATGAGATTTAGTATGGTTTATTTTGAACAAGTAAGAGAAGTATGCTCATCTGAGTCCATGTCGTGAAATGACAAAAAGCATTCCTAAATTGCTGGTCTCTCTGACAATTTATGCAAATATGTCGGATTTTAGATTTTTCCAGAAAAGCTAGTATACCTTGAAGTATCCTGTGCTGGAAAACATTAAAATGACATGGATATTAAAACTTTGCTTGTTTCAGGATTAGCAGTTCTATAAATATCACTCCAATGTTAAAAAAAAGGTGCTTTTTCTTGTCTTCTTCAATGATCTCATGTTTATAGTCATTATCATTTAGCATTTTTGCATGATTTTGTTGCTCTGTATTTATTAAGTTTTTCAGAATAAGAGACGGTTGAATGCTGTCGTTCAACCCTCCAAGCATAATGCAGATATTCTTTGAAGCAGTGTTATTTAACGAGGAGCAATCTCAAGGAAGATGTTTGTCTGTGCAAGTGCTTATGCTCCACTTTCTATTGTTTGACACTGGCTGCAGTTTGTTTGACCCAACCGTTCTCCAGACTTTTGGCGCCCCAGGAAAACAAGTAGCCTCCATAAATATTATGGAGACGTTTAATTGTTGTGAATTTCTCTGATAAATAGTGTTTGAAGGCAGCTACATTTGAATGGTTCACTGTTAGTGTAATTTATGCCAGAGAGAGTCAAGAGCAAACTGCTGGGTAGAATTTACTTCTTTCTTCAGTTCTTCTACAATACAGAACTATTCTGCCTGGGAAATTTGAAATTAAATAAGTTTTTTTTTTTGTTCTTCTGTGTTGCCTGCAGAATTTATTGAAGAACTAACATATAACATCCTGCTTATCTGCAGTTACATATTTTCTATTTTTATTTACTGCGCTTTGAATAGTTTTTTTTTTTTTGAATAGTTTATTTTTTTGGTTTTGTTTTTATTTTGCAATACCTTGGACGCCTCTTAGTGTAATTCTGTAGTTTTCTAGTGCCATTTCACTAAAGGCTTGATGAAGATTTTTTAAAATTTATATCACTTTATTTCCTAATCTCAAATACATTCACTTAAGATTACTCAGATCCCTGTTTGGCAGAAATACCAAACATACCAGGCTCAGCTGCAGCTGCAAATTGTTGTCCCTTTTGAGAAATATTTAATTCTATTTTTAGTTATTTTCTTGGGTAGTTCAGTTAGCCATTTTCTATTTTGTGTGAGCTACACAACAAAATGGGATTCCCTCTTCATTTGATTGATGGAAAAGTCCCTACTGTTCCAGAAACATTTACATATGTAATGTTTAGAAGTAACTAGGCATGAAAGTGTTAAAACATTTTGTTTCCATACACTTATAAACATATATGGGTAATTGTATTCCTGGCTTTGTAATTTAAAAAAAAAAAAAATTATGTATACCTAGAGACTTCTTGGTAAGAAATAAAAAAATTGGTAATGTTTCCCTGAAAGAGAAACTACATTTCCAAGAATGCCAAACAAACAACTCATGAACACTTGGGGCCTAGGCCTTATGATCCTTAATTCTAATTTAATATTCCAAAGCTTTCCCTTTTCCCTCACCACTGATGTACTGAATGTGGTTCATATGCTGTATGAAAGTGACCATTATCTAGAAAAAAAATGGTTTGCCTTCATCGCAGATAAGAACAAAACGGTTTGAATATGATTGTACAAAAACTGCAAATCTGTTTTTAGAGCGGGATATAAAGTAAACACAGTGAGCATCCCAAATGATTATGAGGGATTTGTGAGAGTTTATGGCTCAATCCAAACTTTGAGTTGCTTCTATCACCGCTAAAGCCCAAACCAAAGTTTGCGTTTAAACGTGTGGAGCCTTGTAGAAGACTGAATTGTGATAGATGTAATACAACTTGGTCAATATGGCTACTGATATAATAAAAAAAGAAAATATAAGTATAGTAATAGAGTTCTTAAAGAAAATCTTGCTTTGATTTAATGCTTTAACAAGAACAAACATGCCCAAACATGCCATTTTAATATTATCAATTCCTGAAAAAAATAATTGGCTTAGGTGGACACAAACCATATGGAGCCAGCTCTGTCATCTATTTTTCTGTCTTGACTTAAAATCAGCTTTGACCAGATAAATTCTGGATACAGGAGAGAGTCAACCTTGTCTCAGTATGAGGTCATATTTAGCCTTCTGTGTCTGTCTTCTCTGTAAGACAAAGAGCTGCATCCAAAATGCTGTATTTGTAATATAAAAACATTCTTATGTTCCTGCAGAAGTTCAAAGCAAAATGTAGAGAGGAGATTGAATTAATAAAAATATATAATTTCCTGTGGGTTTTACCTAAAACTTTTTCATTTAAAAGTTCAGAATATTTTTGCCATCAGTTCAATGCTAAAATCATCTTGGTTTAGGAGAGAAGGACTCAGAAAGTGCAGAAGTCTTGAGTCATGTTACTATTTGGGGAAACATGGTTATTAGCAAAATTTGATTTTTAAATGCTTTTCAACGTTTATATATCAAATGCAATCTCAAATGCCTTTTTAGGCTGAATGATCAAGGGAATAGCATGAAACTGTATGCTTCAATTTATACATCAGCTTCGATAGAAGAAGGGGAAGAATCTCAGGAAAAGGTAGAATTCATAGTGGTTTTAGAGGTTAACTGTATTCTTTTCCCAGTAATGAAAAATGGTATTGCAGCTTTACATACAGTGACTGAATTGAAATAGACTCAAAAATACTGTGTAAAGCTCTATAATGGCAAAGTAAAGTGACAACAGATGTGATTTCTCACACTAAAACGCATTCTTATCATTTGACAATGATTCTCATTATGATGATACTCCTGGCATGGAACTGAAATTTTTCTACATTGTACAAGCTATATTAAATCTGTCTTTAGCTGGCAACCATGTCTTACTGAAGTTGGCAGAGTACCACATGTATGGGATTAATTCCAGCTTTCTATATGGGTGTGATTACAAAAATCTACATATGATGCTTCACTTCTGAAAATTAGTTGATGATTTTCACAAAAGCTGCATAATGTAATTCTGAATCTCAGCAAGAAGTACTTCATGGCCCAGCTATGGCTCTATTTGCTCAGTCATCTGCTTTTATTCAGTCTATTATGATCTAATAATATTTAAATGCACTACAGTTCCTGGCTGTACTGGGGTTTTGTGGTTCAATCTGAAAATCTTTTAGATTTACAAGACTGCAGTTCAGAGATGTAAGAAAATGTCAAGATCTACCAATCAATTTTTTCCTTCAGGTACAATGTCTGTTTTACTACAGATTTTTCTGAAATGATCAGCATGAAAAAGGTTTGGGGTTTTTGAATGAGTATTATAAAAGATATGGAGTAGTTTCTGAGGAATTATTAAGATAATAATGCTGAAGTTGTGCCTATAGAGCATAGACCATAGAACTTCAGCCTGTGATTTCTCAATCTAGTCAATAATCAAATAAAATCAGCCTGGTTCTGGTCTCACTTAAACCAGCATAATTGGATACTATTGAATTATAACACAATAAATGAGACTTCAAAACAGATTTACTTTATTTTGACAAAAGAGCGCAGTATTTCATGGATGCAGTGGAATTTGGCTAAGGTTTATTGGTAATTCCTTTTTATAAACACTGGGCTATGTCAAGCTTGTTATAGTTTTCAGAGTTAATTCTTACTGGGTACGATTCTTATTTTCTTAATTGCTAAATGAACAAATCACCTGATAGAACAAGAATGATTCCCTGAATTTCCTTTTTTCCCCCCTTCTCCCAAGGGAAAGAAACATGTTTACCTCCCTTTGTCTATCACTTGGCTGCAGCTGTAGTAGTAGCACAGAAACAGATTGCACTGAATTTGCTATTTATTGCTCTGATTTTGGATTTTTGCCACTCACTAATGAGCTATATTTTTGCAGATAGACAAATTAAGGATGGGCTCCTCAGCTCACATGCATTCAATTGTATCCCAGTTTGTCATTAAATTTATTTTTAACAATAAAATCAGCAGATTGTAATTTGTATTATGATTATCACAGATAGATCTCACTCTGTTTAATGCAACTGTGAGTCTTTGACAGTGCAGATGAGGGGAGTTAGACCTTGAAAGAAAAAAACAGTTACACAGCATCATCTAAAATTTTATTTTGGCAGTTTTTCCGTAGTGATTTGGGGAATGGGAACAGCGGAAAAGGGAGGGGACAGTTTTATCTAATAAAACCCTCATTCAAACCAAATAATTACATTGCATTCCTTTCTATTAGCATGACAGGCACAAGATTGGACAGTATTTGGCATAATTGTAGAAGTATCTACCACATTAAGTGATGAAGTCTTAAATGTTGTACTTGCATTTTACGGGTAGCTGAAGGCTTCTCAGTATACACTCATCACTTCTAAAAGTGTTTAATGAAATTTAGAAGTTTTGTTTTTTTCTCTGAGTTGCCTCAGAGGAAAGTGTCAGAAGCACAAAAGCCTTTGTTGCTTCGCTTCATGATTAAATACAGACTTCCCTATTGAAAGAACTTTTATTTTGCATTATTATCCTGTTACAAAATGTCTATTCCCATCACAAATATTTCAGCTTCCCCATTCTTCCCTTCATAATTAACACTGAAAGCCTAACATTGTGAGTCTAGAAACTGCCATTTCTTCATGTGCTAAGATTTAAGCTCAGCAGTTACATATGTAAGAGATGTTTTACTCAGTAAACTATCACATTACCAAAAGTATACTACTAATAAGCAAATGTGGGCTACTATTTTTAATTTAAATTTCATTATCCACAAGGCATCAAGACCTACATAGGTAATTGCAACTACCCATATTGCCTTATCTTTGTAAATGGATTATGAAACTGAAAATGAGGAAAGGTGTTATCTGGGAAACAGTATATTACCAATTACAGTGAAGTGATTATACAATCATAACATTTCTATTCAGGCCTTTGTACTTCAACGGAAGCTAGTTTTTATTCTGTTCACATTAACACTTTCCTAAAAGATTAAGTAATCTTAAAAAGGTCGCATTTATACAGTGGGAAAAATTAACACCAGAAATTATCCCACTTATCTGTGGCAGCTTCAATTCACAGCTTTGAATTCAGTGACATGTGCTTGCTTCAATAGTCAAGCTATTTTCTTCTCGCTTACTTCCACAATATTTTTTGGAAAGAAGAGTTACCTTTAATCCACATTGTTTGTAGGAATCCATGTAATTTCAGAGATCTGCCTTATTGGCACAGTTAAATGGATAATGGATGTGGCATGGGGTAGGAATGAACTCACAGAGCTGGGGTGTAAGTATTAATTCACAGCCATAACTGGTGTACTGAGAAACGAAATCCCTAAATTGTATCAAAAAGATTTTCCCTCAGTGAAGCTGAAAAACACAAGGAAATGTTATGCCAGTACTGTTCACGGCAAAGCCGGTGCTGAAGCACTCTTAACAAAACCGTGAGATTGCTTCCCTCCCCCAGCACAATCGGAACAATAGAAAACACAGAATCAAAGTTGCAGTGTTTTATATTTACTTGGCACCAGGCTAACTTAATCAAGAATGAACATGCTCAAGGATTTTTTCCATAGAAATAGGACAACAAGCCATTCTGGTACCACTCCCAGAGTATGACTCAATAAGAGAAAGCAGCAGAAAAAGACAGTAATTTTTTTCCTCTTACAAAACCACTCACTTCCCTGCAAGGTTAAGCACTTGTATTTGTTTTTAAATGTTACTTTGATTCTTTTCCTATTGATGTTTGAAAAATTAGTCTTAAAGATAGATAACATCAGTGTTGATGGAGCAGGTTGTCATGCCCCTCCATTTTTGCCGAAAGATGGTTGCTGCACTCTGTTTAGTCACTTCAATGTAATGTGAAATCCTGACATGATTGCAAGTTGTCGTGGCTCCTTACCAAATGAGTTTGTTCTAGCAAAACAGACCAAATGATACCAGTAAATTTTCTCTCATCATTCATTGATTAGCATTAAGAAGGATTGTGATGTGCTAGGCTTCTCTTGGTAGTTAAGGTGCTTCTCACTCAAGCTAGACCCAAAGAGCCAGTTTTTCACTTCATTTTTTAAATCAGCTTCTTAAAAATATACGTAAAAACTCTAAGAAGGATTTTTTTTCCCTGCTTGTTGCAGATGATTAGATTGCAAATTCATAAAGTTAAATTAAGTTGCAGTTACTTGGTAAAATTAGGTCATTGTTCTATATTGTTGTTACTGTCATGTTTCCTGTCTGCTGAAATTCATTATCACAAAATCATGGAATAGGTGAGATTGGAAGGGACCACACTGTGACATCTGGTCCAGCCTCTAGGGCCCCTCCTCAAGCAGGGCACATGCCCCCCAGCATGGTGATTTTGACAGTATTGCTTATACTGTCTACATACACTGCAATCAAACAACTTCTCAAACATTTCATGTAGGTTTTTTGAGCTCTACTAGAACAAATACTTTAATGTATCTGGGACTATTAAGAAAACACTCATTGTTCTGAAGGGAAGAGTGAACTAGTACCTGACCTAGAATAAAGGCTTAGTTCTTAGTTTCAGTGAATTCCATTTTGGTCATGTCACTGACCACAACTTGTTTTGCTAACAAGAGTTCCTTTTAACACTTCATCTTTCAGAGAAAGAGGCTGAAGTAACATAAAAGTGACATAAATGACTTCTGATGCTGACGGGCTTCTTGAACACAGAAATCTGATAATCAAACTTAATACATTTCAGATAAGCATATGTTAATGGGCCCTTGGGAACTGAGAGCTTTTGGGGTGGATGGCTCAGTTATTTCTTTGCAAGAGTAAAAGTATTAAAGTATTGCAAAGAAACAGCTAAGAAAAAATGGAGAGAGGGAAATGTATTTTGGAAACATGAATTTTCTTCATCTCTACTCCTACTCACCTCTGCACTTTTTGGTTGCTCAGTGTTTCCCCTGCTATGTTGCCTGCATGACAGTTCAATTCTATGGACTAACTTCTGAGGCCTCTGAAATCCAGAGTCACCTGTAGAACTGATTAAATGCTAAAATCTCCATCCCATAAAAAATGTTAAATTCTGTATACTTCTTACCAGATTGTAAGTGGTTTCAAGGTTGGAAAGTTTATGAATCTTTTACTTATGTGTTATGCAGTCAGTTCATCTGAGAAGTCAGTAAGGCAAATGATTATTGATTAGTTCAGGTGATTTATTCTAATGGGACTTGCCAAAGTCCACCCTGTGTTGGAGTGCTGTCTTGTTAAAGATGATGATGTGCAGGGGGAGCAAGTTCTGAAACCTCTCCTCGTGCTCTTTGCTCCAGCCTCCAAACAAAAGATTCTGGATAGTGGCTAGACTTGGAAAGAAAGTCTACAGAGTTCACAAAAATAGTATTTTAGTCTGATATTTCCTGATCAGCTTACAAAGACAGTCTTTGCAGTAGGGAGTTTTTGTAGTGGTTATATGTGGGTGCACCACAACCTTCCACCCTCTGCATACTCACATAGACTTACATCTCATTACTGTCTAGCTATTAATTGCATGTGTCTGTGAACAATGATGGCTTCAAGCACTAAGCTGTCAATATGACTTTCCCAGATGAACATCTGAGTAGGCGTAAATGTCATGATAAGCATGCTGCCTTCATGGATCACAGAAAGTTATTACCTCCTTTTTGCTCATTCTTATGTAACTATACTTTTGGCTGATAAAGTAGAATAAATAGTTTTTATTTTTCATAGTCAGCTATGTTAAACATATATATACACATATACACATAAGATCTGTGAAAATTCCTCTTAGTGATATTTTTTCCTTCCAAGTACTTGTCAAATCTGACTGATACTCTTTCCATATTCTTACTCAGATGAACTTGAATGCTTTCAAGAATTTTGGTATGCAAGGTTTATATACACCTATATCAATTCAAGTCAACAACACCAATTTGCCCTCAGAAACCATGGTGAAAGAAATTAATTGCATACTTCTATTTATTTTAAAAAAAATTAAGAATAATCTTTAGAGGTAGAATCACTGCATACCCCTGATAAAAGTGTATCTGAGGGGCTGGACTCATCCATGCTTTTGGAAAGTTATAATAAATTTAAAACATAGTATTTATATTTGTTTTGATCTTTATTTTTTTCTGTAAATTTTCCAAATTGAAATAGTGCTAGAACTATGATAAATATCAGGAAAATAATATAAAATTATGGCATGAAATTGATACTTAAGAGAAAACTGATGATGCCCTTCAAAAGTAGAATGATGCAATCTCTGTGGTTAAGATAGGTATTGTTAATGTAGAATAGCACAGAATGATAATTTGTTGCAAAAAAAAATCCCAAAGCAAAACCAGCATGATCAGTAAGCTCCTGTAAAAGCACATGCTATTATTATTTACAGCACAGCATGTAAAGATTTAGAGTTTCTTGGGCTCTGTCATCTGGACTGTTTATGTTCCAGGCTGCTGGGGTAGCTGATAGGCTGCTCTGTTAGTGGTGTTTCTCCCTGTGAGTCCTAGTCTGACATACGTGATGAAATGCAGAATACTGATAATCAGAAAAGAAAACCAAACCCAGAGCTTAAATGCAAGATGTTTGAAGAATTCATATGTGAATGTACAGGCTGCCAGTACTCATTTTATTTAGCATTTACTGCTCCTCCAAGAAGACACTTTTAAAAGAAGTTCCTTATTGTAATTTTGTGGGGGGGTTTTTGTGTCAGGGTCAGGAGCAGATGCTTGAAATTTCTAATCTCTTGTTAGACCAGTACGTGAAAAAAATCGAGCAATGCCGCCTGCTACTTTTAAGCCTTTCAGAGGGCTTCTTTTCAGTGGCAGTTGCAGAACATGAGTGTGAAAATGTTTAAACCAAATGTTCCCTAGGCATCTCTCAGTGTTCATGTGATCCTCAGTGCTCAAAGGCTTTCAGAAAAAGCTTGGAAATGAAAGTATTTCTTGTATCTTAATCCTTTGTAAAAAATAGTGCTGATTTTGTTTATTAATGAAATTGAATTAAATAGAAAATGCTCCTTTGCTTCCATTTAACTGTTCTAAATCAAAGTTTCTAAACATTCTTCTCTTGGTCTACCTCAGTGAAGAGCATAGTTGTGTGCAGGACATAAGAAACTATGCTTGGGAGTGACTGATGGTTGTTGATGAAATCTCAGACAAAATGAAGAAATGAAGGTTGAACTTCTAGGAAGTAATTTGGGTGTTTAAGTGCCTAGACCTGAATTTTTGATGGACTTCAATGAGGTTTTAGTAAGACTTTTGATAGTCTTGCTTCAATATGTGATGCTAATAAATTCCACCATTACAAGATTCTGCTTGGATAATGGACATAACACTATTTCACAGAAGTATCCATTTTTCACAAGAAAAAAATGCAAGCTGTTGTCTTCTTACCTATTCTCCTCTTAGGTCTATTTACATGTATCTGGGTTTATGGAGATCTTTCATCATAACTCATGGCTTAAAACTCCTCAGAGTTCTTGTTCAGCAGTTTTTTTCTAGTGTTTTACTTCAGGTTTTCTCCCCATATCAGTGTGGAAAGTTTAACAGTCTGGCAGTTTAGGCAGAGTCTCATTTTTCTGTGCGTCTCTTTTAACCCTTGGTCTGGAAAAAAATGCTGCAGTTTTTCTGGACATGTGCCAAAATAAAAAAAAAGGAAAAGTGCCAAGTTCTTAGTTTTAAAATAAGACTAGCAGAAGTGTATGAAATGATTCATCACTTCCTGGCAAGTGTAATTATCACTGCAGTCACCAATCTCTATCTACTTGCACCCTTGAAAGATGTGCTAAATGTACTGTAAGTTCCAAAAGTTATTGTTTCAACTGAATCAACTTAAAAAAAAAAAAAAAAAATAGAGCATTACAGGTGTGTCCTTATACAGGAAATGATGCTGATCTCAGACTGTCAGAGCTGCCTTCCTTTAGACTGGCCTGCAAGAAATGTGTCACATTGGTGTAAAGATGGAATATGCTGAGTTTATGGTAATGGCTGTACAAAGGAAAGTATTTCCTCTGGTTTAGCTATTGTTTGTCATTGTTGAAAGCTGACTGCTCAAATTTAAAATAATTCCACCTCTTATCTGGTTATTTATTAATCGTCTAGACTGGGACACTGGAGATAATTATAATAATAATATAATGTTTAGTAGATAATTATGATTACATAATTATGTTTAGTATTCAGTTAATGTACTTTTTTTACACAGTTTAAGCAAATCACTTGTAGCTTCACTCCTATAGATGTTCCCTGGCCATTACCTATAACCAAAGAATCTTATTTTGACAAGGTATAGTTATAATTTCTCTGTATTTTGAACCTCATAAAAATGACTCAAAGCATAATTGATTCTGCCTATAAGTAAACTGGGATGTGGGATGCATTCTCACCAGTCACTGCCTAAAGTCTAAAACAAAAATCAGACTTGGTAACATATCAGTGTACTCATTTCTCACATAACATATGTTGTGAGATCTTTGGGGTAGCAATGAGCTTTTTTGTTCTGTTTGTATAGCAACTACACAGATGGTCTTTATCTACCACTGGCAAATTTGGGTAGTATCACAGCAAACAAATGTTTAAAATACATTGTTTAAAAGTTTTAGAGTACGTGAAAATTTTTTCCAAGTTGTTATGAATGACTGCTGTGTTAGTGAAAAGTCTTTACCTAACAAATAAATGCTATTGTTTAGTATTTCCGCATTAATTTTTGCATGTCACCTAAGCTCTGCTCATAACCAGGGGATTGGTGCAAAGAGCTGCCTTTATTCTCCTGATCCTGTGGCATTCAACTCTAGCTGAGGGTCTCCTGTGACCTTGTGTTGTTGTATGGTAGAATCAAAGCATTCCCAAACATATCTCACCCTGGAATGCTACTAAAAATGGAGGAACCCAATGGTGTGTAATGAAAGAAATATTAAGAGTAGTAGAAAGGGAGGAGGAGATTACTTCAGTGGAAGTAGTAAGGGAGGAAAACGACCTAAAAATCTCCAGAAGTGATAGCTGTGGAATGGCCACAACTCACACTATCTGAATTCCTCCCATCACTTAGCCCAGCTGCTGATTAGTTATGTTAGGGCAAAACAGAATTTCAGAGTAGGTTTCAGCTTTAGAATGACTGAATATATTGTCTGTCCAGGAGGACTGTGTCAAAGTGTAGACATTTCAATACTTTTACATCAGGAGAATAAATGGATGTTTTGTGTATTGTGATGTTCTATTTAGAATCTTGGATTTACCTTTTAAAATTTCATGGTATCAAAAAGTGCTGGAGATGGATGGAAGATTTCATTTCTAGATTTACATTAGAGTAATTAGGTAGCTGGGAAGGGTGCCAAACACCTCCTATGTTTCAACATACTCTTTAGAGTCCAGATTAGTGATCTTTGACTCCGTCAGGAAACCTGTATGAAATTCCAGTACTCATTCTCCTTACTCTTCCCTCAGTTAAAGATGCCAATAAAGAGTCCTTTAAGCAGCTGAAACAGGATACTCTGCTTTAGTTCTGTGTTTGCAACTTAAGGGGAGTAATTCACAGATGCATTCTTGCATTATAATGTTGCTTAACTTGATAGATTGTTTTGTGCTGATGAGAAAGGGCAAGTAGGTTTGCTGTCCTCCTGATTGGACTGAAGATATTTTTTTGTTAAAACTAAGATTACATATATGCAACGAATTACATGTATCCCTATGGTTTAGTGAGTCAGACTGGTCAAGCATAGTACCCTTTTTCAAGGTTCTTTAGTATTTCTCACTGTGATTTGAAGGTTTTTTTGCATTCCTGACTGACTGAGCAAGTGCGTGATATTGTCAATAGGGTTTGTCAGCAAGTTGGCAGAACGTAAGTTTTCCTTTCTTGGCACAGATAACATTAAGAAGTTTATCAGGGAATATTATGCAGACTCAAAATCTGTCAAAAATATGAATGACAGTGTGACAGAAACCACCTGCACAGCTGATGATATTCTTGGATCAAAGTACCAGCAGGAAATCACTGCAGTATTCCAAATAGGAAGTATGGTTTTGTAACAGGGCAGAAATCTTGAGAGCAAGTGGATATTTACTTTTTGTCACTTTAAAGCAGTTCCTTAAAGCTTGTACAAAAGGACACACTTGAATGTGTGGCAAGTGCTAGTAAGAAATAGTGAGTTACATATCCAAAAATTAACAAGATCTGTCTGAAACTAGCACCTGCTATATAACAGGGACAAAAACAGCTACTACTAGATATGACTGCATAGGAAAGGGGTTTTAGAAGAAGCTGTTGCTACTGAGTCACTGAAATGAAAGTTTGCTTCATACAGGAAAAGAAACAAAGGTAGAAAGGATACCTAGTGCTTGCAAAGACTTATAGTCCATAAAGTGAAATAGCTTTTGAAGGGAAGAAATTTCACCAGCTCCCAAACTTAGGCAGTCTGAGTTGAAAGTGACCTGTCCAAGACCAGTCCATGGACACATGAAAAGCTCAGGGCTCTTAGATCCCAACCCAGAGTCTTACCCGTCAGCCATACTGTTTCCATTTGTATAAAAAGGAAAAATAACCAAGTTATTTTTGCCATTAATCTACTTTAAATGCCACTCACATCCCTTAACAAAGGACATTCTGTGAATGATCAGCTTCCACCATCAATACCGCATAAGTGTGCAAGGCTTTATATAGTATTAGCAATAACAAGCTAAATTTCTGTAAGTTAAAATTGAACCTGCCTAGTATGCATTCAGATGTCACTTCAATGTCACAACTTTAGATTAATGTAAGAAAAACTGTGAGGATAATTTACTTACCACTCATTATGTGTGTAAGTTACCAAGGTGGCTTTGTAATTGGGAAATATCCAATTTATTTTTTAATTTTAGTTGTCAACATCACTTTAAATAGAGTCCAAAGAAGGATCATTCCTTAAAATAGCTGCCAATAGAGGGATATTTTCCTGCAAATTTGAAGGTATGATTTTGATACTAGTTGGTTGAAATTAGAGTGCAAGGGTGATCTGTTTGCTGTGTGCTGGCTTTGCCTTTCAGACTTAGTTTTTCCACAGCTGTGGTCACTGTGAATGAATAGAGTGACTTGCTTCATCACCTCTTTTGTTCTCTGATTCCTTGAGAAACATATTCATATAATTGGTTTTATGGCTCAGAGCAACTTTCTAAGAATCATGCACTGGCTGTAAAGTATACTTGGCAAAGAATAATCAATGGTTTTTTTGTCAGAATACAGATTTCTGAAGACCTCTGACATGGGTGTATTTTTGTTCTTTAATTTGGAATAATATTAATTTATAGCAAGACCTGTAAATACAGTGAGAGAAAAATTAGAATTCAAAATTGTCCTAAAATGTGATAAAAGTGTCAGACCTTTGCCATATTTATGTGGTAGTAATCAGCTGTACAAATATATGATGGGGTTAAACTTAGCTGCATTGCAATACTGCAGAAAAGGATCCGGGAGGTAATCACAAACTTGAACAATAGTAAAGTGTCCTGCTGTTATGAAAACAAGTAAAATATCATGCTGGGAGATAAAATCTCTGCTAGCACTTGTGGAAACTGACACAGTCATCTGATTTCTGCAGCTCATGCATCTCTTTCCAAATGCTGATCATTGTCTTGGCTTGTATTATTTCTCTTGGTTGCAAAACACTATTTATGTATCCCATTTTGAGCTCCACACGTCCATCACAGTGCTGTTCTTGAAGGGTTTTGTACCCTTTTTAGTGTTTACAATGTCAACCTGTTATGCAAAGTGTTTTTTAATTGCAAATCAGACTTGTGAAGAGCCAATACAGTATTTCAGCCATATCATTCTGAGATATTTGTCCCAGATCATCATAGTATTTATTTTGTTTGGTTTTATTTTTGTTTTCAGGGAGCCAGACTGCATGTTTGTGTTAATGAGTGATTGGGTCTTCCACTTTTTATTCTTTTCAAGAATATGTGCAGTTTTAAAATTTTCAGTTTTAGATGGAATGCCATTTTCTTCAGCATCTGCAAATATAGCTTCATAGTGTCATTATTTGATCTAACAGGAGAATGCTGAGATGTGAAGTGTATCACAGCCAGTTATTCTAAGAACTAAACCTTCTGTCTTATTTCCTCATGGCTGGAAGCCATTGGAAGAGACTAATGAAGCATTATTTAAATCTGCAAGTATTCCTGATGTTTCCAAAAAGCTTCAGGTCTCTGAGTTTTCAGTGGCTCCCTTCTTGCAGTCATGTTTCTTGCTTTTGATACCCTGAGTCACTTGGAAGCCCAATTCATCATTATCCCAGATCATTATTCCTCCATGGCTATGTAACATGAGCTTCTGCACAGCACAGTCACTGAATGTCCCGTGAATTCCTCCCTGAAGATATGGTTCCCCAAACCAGAAAAATCCAAGTCACAAAAACAGTGATTTCCACAGGGGATATGAAAGACAGATATTATCAGAAATAGAAAACAACACGGTTTTATATAGAGATGTTACTGGCAAATCCTAGGTCTTCTCTGTGTTTTCTTTTCTAAAAATGGTCACACCAAACAGCCCTAGCAGAACTGACCTGAGTAGCCCATGACATTTTCCTTGGGCTATATGTTGTTGTGAAATGTTTTTCTTAACCATGGTTTATGAGCTGGTCCATATAATATCACTAAAAGAATGATTTCCTAAAGGTTGAAGAGTGTAATGGAAGAATTCATATAACTAATCTGGATAAAGGGATAATTAAATTGCATTGACCCAAGTGAAAAAAAATTGTAGCTGTAATTGAAATTTTACTGACAGATGTCCTGTGCACACAGATGCTTGGCTGTATAGAGTCAAGGTAAAAGCCAAACTTGTAAGTGCCTCACGCTTTAAGAAAGGCTGCTAAATGAACAATTATATTTTAGCACCTGTCATACAGTCATTATTTATAACAAGCTTATTTCATTTTACATGCTGCATAAGTTCTCAGCATTGTTAAATGCTTTCTTGTTTATATGTATCTTTAGGGTAAAGTCGCTTCACTGAACCAAACCAGAATAATTCTATATCATTGAATTTAAAGCCTTTAATGTACTATAGTGGCCTTGCAATAAATATTGTGGGTTACCTCAAATAAAACTGAGGGACAGGAGCAGCTGTCTCAATCGAGAATTAACTGAACGCAAGTTCAATCAATGAGCATCAAGAAATTCAAGAGCAGTATCAGGGAAAAGTGTGCAAGCTCAGTCTGCACTGTTTGCAGCCAGGCACAGGGTGCTGGCAGGGGAGCATTGGCCACTAAAGGGTTGCTTTGACCCATGCCTGGTTATGTCAGTCCAAGGCTTGCAGAAGATACTGTGCTAAGGGCCCTGCTGAGGGCTCTTCTCTAACATTTGGGTTTCCAAGCTGTATTAGTGCTGCCATCAGGCTATATGGAGGAATGTTTAGCATCATCGTGGCTGATATTGCTGTTACTTATAAGAGTGTAATTCCTCACTTGGAAAGTTGCAGTATGCTTTGATAATATATCTGGAAGAGTATCTGACAGGTAATACCCAAACTCTGGGCTCTTGGGCATGAGAATTTTAAAATTCAGTGGAAAGTGTGCTTTCCCATAACTTTACTTCAAGAGTTCCAAAACCTGTTTCTTTAAAGAAATAGAAATAGTTTCTTTCTAAGTCTATCTCAAATTGCACATTTTATTTTCTACTGCAGATGTCCTGATTAGTTAAGCCCTATCAAAACTTGATAGGCCTGTTTGTTGGGAGCATGATTTACCACGTTAAACAAATTTAATGAATATTTCTCCATCTGCTCCTTGAGGATCACACTGACAGCGAGTTAGTCATAGTGAATGCTACTGACATCAGTGGGACTGATGTTACACAAATTCTCTCCAATATGAATGAAAGATGGTCTGTTTTTCAAAATGTCCAAGATGAGACTCCTGCAACTCATGGTGGGAAATACTGAAGTAATTAAATTTTGTTTAACTGTGTTGATTAATCTTAATGAGTCACTATTACAACTCCAGGCAGTGCTACAGGCTGGAAAGCTGCCCAGAGGAAAAGGACTTGGGGCTGCTGGTTGACAGCAGATGAACATGAGCCAGTGCGTGCCCAGGTGGCTGAGAAGGCGAGTGCCATCCTGGCATGTATCAGGATTACTGTGGCCAGCAGGACCAGGGCAGTGACCACCCCCCTGTACTCAGCACTGGTGGGGCCACACCTTGAGTGCTGAGTTCGGTTTTGGGCCCCTCACTGCAAGGAAGACATTGAGGTGTGGGAGTCCAGAGAAAGGCAACAGAGCTGGTGAAGGTCTGGAAATTAAGCCTGATGAAGAATGGCTGAGGGAGCTGGGGCTGTTTAGCCAGGGGAAAAGGAGGTAAATTCAGGAGAGACTTTATCACTCTCTGCAATTGCCTGAAAGGAGGTGGAGGGGTGAGGTGGGTTTTGGTCTCTCAAGTAACAAGCCTAGTACTTCATGAGATGAAATGGCCTCAAGTTGTGTCAGGGGGGGTTTAGATTGAATATTAGGAAAAGTTTCTTCACTGAAAGGGTTATCGAGGTTCGGAATAGGCTGCCCAGGGAAGTGGTGGAATCACCATCCCTGGAGGAATTTAAAAGGCATGAAGATGCAGTTGTTTATTGACATGATTTAATGCTGGACCTGGCAGTGTTAAGTTTACAGGTGGACTCAATGACCTTAGAGGTCTTTTCCTACCTGAACTGTACAATGATTATTCCATGGATTGATGGTGTTATGTGTACTCACCTGCAGCCATCGTGACTGGCTGGGGCTGCTTACATCACCAGTATGTTTTATATTGTTTTTTTCTATAAGCATAAGTTTACTTCTTGTACCAAGTGGTCTGGTCTGAATATTCAAAAGCATAGAGCAGTGGAAAAAATGAGTCTGATAACAGCACAGCCTCTAAATGCTTGACATTCCCCATGGCACCCCTACTGGGCTTCAGTGAAAACATCAGTTTGTGTTACACGTGGTAGTATCTGTTACACACTGTTTGACTGGATTGGATGTTATCTTGGACAAAATAATTCCAGTTCTACCTCTTCTTGCCAGGATAGTAGCAGGTAACTTTAATCAATGTATGTAACCTACTTATTTATAACTTCTGCAATAAGATAATTAAAAATCTGCTGCTTGGCAATTTATATAATTAATTTCAAATTAGTCTCATTATACTTTACTGCTTGACAATAATCTGCATAACAGAAGAGACTTACTGTGCTCATGGCAGTGGTATTCAAATGCTGTTTAGAATATATATTTTATATTAACAGGAAAATATTAAATATTAGTGAGAGTTGGTCATAAAAGTTAATTACTACTGTCAAAAATTTAATAGGTAGAAGAAAGAAAACAAATACTGATTTGGAATGTACTTGCCTAAGAAGAAATTAAGTTCAAAATGACCACTGTATTACATGGTGCAATGGCAATTTTTTATTTTGTCATGAGAATTTGTAGAAAGTAAATCATGGAAGTACACAGTATCTCAGTGTGCTGACTGAGGGGAACCTTGAATCTCCTGGGACATAGCAAAAGAATCTTGCACCTTAACATTAATGATATTCATCTAAATTTTGTTTCAGTGGTTTAGTTCAAATGCTCATTTGATGGTATATGATTGTAGTCCGAAGGTACCCACATAACATAGTTCAGAATCAGAACAAATAATACAATTTAGCATGTTCTTTGATAGGTTTCAGAAAAAAAGCTGAGATGGAGTGTGAAGTAAATCAGTTTATCCTTCCATTACGGAATGAGAGGAACTGAATGATAGAATTCTAAAAAGAGTTACAATATTGACACTTTTTGGAAGGACAGAAAATACACCCAGTCTTCGGTTCAGATAACGTAAAACATTATACAGCAGTAATTTTTGATCTGCATCTTATTAAAATTATTTTTCAGCTGTTGCCAAGATGTGATTAGACTTTGGAAAACCTTTTTCTTACTGAATATTGTGGTTTACCTTGCCATTCAGGAGTAACTCACAAGAAGTTTAATAGTTCTACAAAAGACATCAGTGCACAGATTATATTAAAAAATCTGTTCTTTGTTGCTTTTAGTTCAATTTTAAGATTTAGTATGAAAAATTGTGACTCATTATTTGATCTAGGTAGACACAGATGATACGTAAGGAGTTTAACAGTGCCCTGGCGAGTATCTTGTCTTTTTAGTTCATAATCAAAACAGCTCATTCTCTGGGGCTGGGAGCATAGCCCATTATGTGTACACCAAATTCATATAGAAAATAATTGCATCGATAATGAAGCCAACTACATTGTACCCAAGCAAACATCTCAGAGAATTTAACTAGCAAAATTAGCCTGCCTCAGCCTTGAGTTCAGACAGATTTTGGTGTAAAATGAATGCATATTAAATTTTTGCTTTAGCTTGTAGCTCTAGTAAAGTTTTGAAATTAATTTTTCTGAAATGGGATTTTAAATGTATGAATTAAAAAGAGGTATTTCCATGAAGAGGGGAAAGTGAAAAAAATCTAGGCAGACAGTAGGAAATCATGAGTCATTCCTTGTTTATAAAGTGTAATGTTTGGTGTGTTTCACATTCTCTAGTCAGGTTCTTTTTGTTTTATATTTCTGACTAACTTTTGACCCTTGATAAAAAGTGTGAGCACTGAACTACTTTTAATTTTTATTTTTAAAATTTGTTGACTAAATAAATGATATACTGACAAATTCACAGTAGATTAACTGACTGTCAAAATTTATCCCAAGGAGTCCTGAACATGAACACACTAGGGAACCCTTCTTGGAGATCATTACCAGTTCATTTGAAATAGTTTGAGTTTTCTCATGCCTAGACTACAATTAGCAGGAGACCATTGTTTTACATAATTTGGCCATCCTAAAAATTAAATTAATGAGGTGGGGAGAGAGAAAACTATTTGATATATAAAATTCTACATTTCTCCTTTGCTTGTTGCTTTTCCTCTCTGGAAATGCTGTTGCCAAATAACAGAGTGAGTTTTCTTAGTCTCTGTAAAGTTTTGCTAGAAAAGGTAAACTTCCTGCTAATCTTCTGTCATGAGTACACATATACTTGGCATGTTTGGAAGAATGTCATCACAGTGAATAGACTTGGGAAGAAATGGGTGGGGTGATGGGGAGATGGTGACCTGGTATAAGGAGGAAAATAATGTAGGTAATGTAGTAAAAGGAGAATAAAAAATTCTGCGTGTCTTTCTGTCTCAGGAAGACAGTACCGTGTATTGCAAAGGCCATAATAGAATCTAGATAGGAAGAAAAAAATAATTGGATCATTACTGTATGCATTAAATTTTGTGAATATCTTTGTAATAGAAAGATAAGAATGATCAAGATGTTACTGTCTTAGAATAATAGATTTCTGAGTCATGTATGAGACTTTTTTTTGTCTATGGCCATTTTAGATATCTGAGGAAAGAGCTGAACTCAGAATGTAATACTTAATATTTGTAATACTTAAAAATGATGAATGTCAGATTTCAAGACATCTATGGGGAAACTGTTATTTAAAGGCAATTTTTCACAATCAGAAAGCAAAGATCTGTTATTAGTGTTGCTATTTCAAAGAAACAGTTTTATAACATTTTTTCTAACAGTTTTTCACCTGTAGAGTTTTTGCTATGTCATCTTTTTTGTACCTACCCAATGGCAATGAGAGCAAAGAACAATTAGCTGATAGAAAAGATTCTGCAACAAGTCCCAGATACTGCTAATCCCCTAGGAAAGTGCATGGGTCTATACTTCCAGATAGTTTCTGTGTCAGTCAAACTGGATGCCAGTAATCTAATGATGAAAACCAGAAAATCTCAGTAACTGTGCATGGACCAGGGTATTTTAACCAATTTTAATGAAGTAAGTTTCAGAAATCTACAAAATACAAGACCTTGGAGACCATGATGAAAGACAGAGCAAAATATTTTCAAACCTAAAATAAAGAAAAAAAGTAAGTTTTCAAACTCTGCCACCTACACAGATTTGAATGTGACTTACAAAGAAAAAACTGTGTAGTGAAGAGGTAGCTAATGATAGATTCTTGCCTCTTTGTTCCAGACATTCAGACGAGAACTGCTGTATATAGAGAAAATTGATGCAGTCTATCATATACCTTTAATTCCTTTTAGAATAGCCTCTGTCCTAATAAGTGCTTATATATTTCCCAAGAAGAACTGCAATTTAGCAGAAATTCTTTTGGTCATAATTTTGACATTGTCCAATAGCCATGCTTAACATATGGCACAGTTAGTCATGTTTTCCCTTCTGGACAGTCTTGGATTTCTAAACTTTCTTTTTTCAATATTTAAGTATTGTAGCAAACAGTTATCCTGGCATAAATTTTAATCATTACCTTTAAAGTGTTTAGCAATTATCTTTTGTTTGATTTTATGCAGCCCATCTTTACTAAGTTCTGGGGATTTTATTACCCTTTTCCACCCTAAAGAACAACAGTATTTTTGAGCAACAGTGGTTGCTCAATTGTCAGCGTGTAGTTGCCATTATATGTATACATTTAGAAAACATATGGCATGTCAATTACAGTGTTTTCCGATATAGACTGAAAATTCCATCAGCTGTGGCCAATAATAATATTGCACTGGCTCAAAACCAAAGAATGCCATGTTTTGACTTGTGTATCTCAGTGCTAGTTTAGCATCATATATCCCAAAGGAATTTCTTTCTTCTCATTTCCCCTCCCTTGCTTTCCTTCTCATCCTCCGCCTTCCCTTCATTGAAGATGCAAAGTATAAAATCCTAATAGGCAGAATCCAGTAAAATACAGCTGTGATACTGGTCACATTCTTCGGAAGAGTTTTATTAAGCAGGAAAATTAAGGCATTGGTATTTGTATTTTTTTATTTTTTTTATTTCTACTTATTTGCTTGAGTTGTATTAGGACTTTTACGATGTAGTAAAACATAAAAGCACAAGTAAAGCACTGGGAAGCTTCTTAAGCCAAGTTCCTGTGTTCCAGTCTGAGCAGGAAAGTCTTAGCAGGGAAATTAATCTCCTGCATGACGGCATTGACGTAAGTCTCTGCTCAGTCTGTGTGTGCATGTAAACGGGGAAAGTAAGAGAGAATAAAACTATTTTATTTTAGATTTTCATTTACAATTTATTTTACTTAGGAAAGGTAAAAAGGTAAAGCAGAACTTAAAGGCCTGCACAAATGTTTTCACAGAGCCTTAGCACACATACTGCAATAGATCCAGTGACATTTGCAAACTCTTCTATCTGCATTCTGAATGAGTCACAATTCTCTTCAGTTCTGTCTGATTTCTCAAGCTTGGAGAAGTCATTAGGTGAAATTTTAGAGTGGGTTTTGCTGACGTCAACATGAGGAAACCAATTGAGACTGTCCTACACTGCACCAAGTGCAGTAAGATTAATGCAAACCTGGTATAACAGTTGGGTGAAAAACCACTCAGCCTGATCCTTAACAGGATGAATCGTGCCAAGGAATATGAAGAATGTGGGTAACTATAATTCAGTTCTTAAATCATTACACAAACACAGTTCTAGTAGGTAGTATTATATATCAAGCATGACATGCTTGTGATAAAATTACCTTTTGTATGGCAGGCAATCGCAATAACTTAGCTCTCCACTTGTTCTCTAGCTGCTTGTGGAGAATATGGAAAAGCTTCTGATCCCAAGCAGCAAAACAGAAACAGTATTTAATGGATTAAATCTTTAAGTGTCACTCTTTTTTGCCAGAATTAAGGACCAAAGTTCAAAATTTGGATTTAGTGGCAAACAGGTGAAAGATTGAAAAGTCTAAGTGCTACAGCTGACTGACTAATGGTTTAATGCACACTAAAATCCAAAACTAACTAGCAGGTTCTGTTAGAAGCTGGTAATAGCAGTTGGTTACCAAAGACTTTTAGAACTATGAGGTTGGATGGAGTATTTAGAGATTGTTTAATCTATATTCTCATCTAAGGCAAGGCTAATAATTTTTGACACATGCTTATATAGCCTTTTAAAAATCTATGCTTAGAAAGCTACTTGTGTTTCCAAGAACAGATTCCCTTAGCAATTAATATCCTTATTACTTTCCTTTAAAAAGTACTTTTTTCACCATTGAATCTTTATTACCACAGCTTACAACCCCATGAGCTATTTTGTTATTTCTTGACCACAGGGCTAAGGAAAATGGTCTGTTTCCATAAATCACACAGCTATATTTATGTTCTGGAATATTTTTAATTAGGTTTTCTTTTCCTTTTCCTTAGGCTACATTGTGTGACCTTCTGTCTTTATTCAGAGTTGTTTTCTAAATTTCTGTTTTGTCAAGGTTTAGTCCTGTATGTGTCTGCTGAATAGTGTTGCCTCAAAGCAAGAAACAATGCTTCAGGTGAGCTTTAGGAACACAGAGAGTGGGAGGTTGCTCTTCTGGACAATACTCCTTTTATATCTCCCAGAATCATGTTTGTTTTTGCCTAAGACTGTGATTGTTTAGTGTATGATTCACTGCTGCTTCCCATGCATTTTCTGAAGAAATGCTTCTGAGCCAATGGCCCCTTGTCTTGCAGATTATTCCCATGTGTATGTAGAGCTTGGTATTTTTTATATCCTCTTTTTCTTTTTTATTTCCCTGAACATTTCTGCAGTTTGCCAAGGACGTTCAGAAAAGTTTACTGGCTTAATATCGTTTTGGAATAAGAATATCTCCTTTCTCATCCAAACCATTGAAGAAAATATTGAATAGTGCTAGCCTTGAGACAGCAAGCTGCTTAGATAAATTAGCTTCCCACTTTGACAGAATTACTACTCTTACAGTACAGTTTGCAAGTTATTTTTTCTCACTGATATTCCAGCATTTTTATAACGGTAATTTCTTTTTCATGTATGTGGTTGATCATGCCTTCATAATTTCCTTGTCTTCCCTTTCTGTTGATTCTCCCACCTATGTGTCTTTTAACAGAAGTAGAAGAGGTCTTAACCCCAAGCAGCAATGTTTGCACATATCTTCATAGCCAGAAGATCTTTTAGCTAGAAAGTAGAAACAATCAAGTGCCTGACATATACAGATTACTGGTTCTTAATTTTACCATCTTAATTGCTCACAGCGTTGAAATCAAAATAGGAGAAGTAATTGCATTTCTAGACTTCTGGCAAAGAGCTACAGATCAATAAGAAATATGTGACATTAAAACAAGCAGAATAGAATGTTTTGGGTTCTACCTTGTATGTAGTCTTTTGTCCTGACACATAGTATTAAATATCAAATTACTTAAATACTGCTGTAGATATTGAAGTTTAGAAAACTCAGGTTCTGTGAGTGGTAAAGTATTACAAGGTTTTGGTCCAAAAAGTCTTTGTTCACATTGATGTATGCATGGGACATGAAATAAAATAACTTGCATCACATAGAGCAGTGGTCATTGGTTGTGATGGGCAAACAATAACAGCAATAATTAGAAAACAAATTGAGAAAAAATAATTTAGATGTTTTCTACTTGAGTTTCATCCAGTGTTGGAAAATTAAATAAGATATCTCTAGAGCATCATTTAAATAGATTTTTGCCATTCTAATTAATACTAAAAAGATTAGCTTGAAATAAGAAATATGATGAAGCTTGTCTAAAGGGGATATTTTAAAATTACCATAGTGCTTTCAAGGAAAAGCTCATTACAGTTACACTTCCTCATTATGATTAAAGTGCACCTCTTCAGTGCATTCCATGTGTCAGGTCCAGTATAGCCTACAGGTTGGAGTACATATAGCCTACAGATTGGAGTAATATTACTCCAATATGCTCCAATTCTGCAATCTGCAAAGAGTGGTGAAATTTATACATGTTATTTTCCCAGTGGGACTCAGGCTACAGGTAGTTAATCTACCACGTTTCTGTAACGCCCTCTGCCAAAGGACTTGTGTGAATATTTATTTAACATGTAGAAATGATTTCTGAATATTATAAAGAAGTCAGTGGGTAGTTGTTGTGTTGAATGAAAAAAATGGTCAAAAATGGCTCTTTGCAAGATGAAAACCACTGCAATTAAAGTGTTCTGTTACCATTTTTTATTAATAGTACTTTTTTTTCAAGCCATGCTTGAATGGAAGTACCATGAACAACAATGTACATTGGAGTTGGCCCAGAAAAATTTACTTTTAAGATGTTTGCTACTTTCAGGACCAATAAAACTGCTAGATAAAAGGTTTGGGAGTTCAGCGGAAACATATTTGGTGTAGCTTTCATTGAGAATTTGGAGAAATTTTTTTTTCTTTCTTATAACTTTCTGGATTTTTACCCTGAGCTACAGAAAATCCCTCTAAATAACAGAGGTATAGCAATATATGCACATAATGTGAAACAGAAAGAAAAGGGAGTTTCTTTGTGATTTTTTAGCTTTGTGTATTATCAGTGAGCACACTTATTATTTTGTATTATTTTGAGCACACTTCAAAAAGCAGCAAATTGTTTTGAAATGCTGAAACCCAGAGCAAGAAAATTATGAAGGAGATAGTAAATCTTGGCAGACAAGAACAAATGAGCTGATGACTAGATGAAGGTCTTTAAAAATATGGCAACACTCTGAATGCTGCATATTGTTGAATAAAGATCTTCAGATCCTTCAAGATCTTTCAATCTGACGCAGGTAATTGTTTTCCTGGTGAAAAAGTATTTCTCTCTGCTTCTCAGAGGAACAGAAATAGTGGGGGAGGTGAAACTGAACTACGCAAAGTAACAGGTGATGACAGTCTGATAATTTTGTTGTTTAGATATCTGCTCCATGCCTGTGTCAAGAAAATAGTTTTATACAGTGTGGGGATCACTTACTGTGTCCTTTCAGGCTAACCAAACTTGATGCCATCACTGTCTTGTAAAAGCAATATGTTTTACCTCTAGGAAGAGAGTTTACTTGTTTCAATAAAATCCACCTAACTCCTAGGTTTTCCTTTGTGCAAATATGTATTAATAGAATATATGTTATCTCTGTTGTTATAGAGTTATTTCATGAAAATATTGTTAACTGAATAATAATTTGTGCATAAAGTAATGAGAACTTCCATGGTCATATACAGCCTAAGACACATCTTACTTCTTTATCTCGCCTCAAACTTTGATAATGCCAGTGTGATGCACTTAACTGTGTAAATCTGCCTCTCTTCTCTCTCCCCAACCACTAATGCAATGGCAGGAGAATCCCATCTATCCTGATCCTACTTGCCACGTCGTACACGCTGGGTGCTTTGCAAGAATCACGCTGAAGGGAGCTCCCGTGCTGGGGCGTAGGGAAGAGCCTGAGGCAGGACCTTCCCTCCCTCGGCAGGGAGGGGGCACACGGTTCCAGGGTGTGCAGCTGCACACCTGGTGCTGCCTGGCTGCTGGTTTGCTGCTCCACTGGCTGGGTTCCATGTTTCCCATCAAGACGTGTGCTAGCACAGGTTTGTTATGAGCCCGCGGACGTGTGTGGGGATTTGTGTCTCACCTGAAGCCCTCCTGACTTCAGCTCACTGAGAACCACGGTCAGCTGCTTCTGCTTTATGGCTTTGTTTACAGCCTGTGTTCGCTGCGGTTGAATTCTTCCTGATTTATGTCAGCGTGATGTCAGAGCAAGATTTTCAGTTTGGATCTATGTTGAAATCTTATCTTGCAAACAGTAACTGTTTGCTACTGACACTATCTGAACTTGGTCATTTTGTTTTCCTTACTGATGTAGCTTTGGTTTGTTTCATGTAGTTGTGGTCCTACCAGCTGCAAACACCATATTCTGCTTCAGCCAATTCTAGGTCATTAGGTTATGTATGCTAAAAATTATGAACAGTGCTTTAATTTGCATAGTTATATCCACACATCATCCAGAGTGAATAAAAGCCAGATTGTGAAATAATTACAATCTCTTGAAGTAGAGCCAGCCTTACAGACCAGATCCATCCGTCTTCATTAATTTGTATACAGTGTTTTTTACCAGAAGAAATTTTCTGAAGGTACTTGCATGGGAATGCTGAAACAGCTGCACAACTTTTATTTTGAAGAAAAAAAAGTTGAGCCTCGGAACAGTGTGTTTTAGAGAGAGAGAGAGAGAGAGAGTGACTCTGCATTTAAGACGTTGACCAGGATGTGTAAGGAGTGCTGTCATGGCTGGGATAATCTAACAAATTTTTACCTGGGTAGCACTTGGCAGAGCTCCCACCTTTTCTTGCACAGTTGAAAGGAATCCAGTGCAATTCTGAGCTTCGATCAGCTTGACTCCAGTTTTGCTCAGCCTGCCTGGTTTGGGAGCGCACGGCTGTGCCTGGCTTATGTGGCCTCTATGGCCCTTTTCTGCTCCACTGTCAGAAAGAGGGAGGGAGGCTTCCCCCAGCACCAAAATACCATTCTGTGTGCTCTCTGCAGCACAGTAGCTAAGAACAAGTTTCCCGATTACTCCCTGGGTTTTCTTGGAGTTACTTGCTGGAAGAAGTTTTTTTCCCCACTTTAAATGGATGATTGTGTTACAATCAAGAAAAAACATCTCCAAAGACCAATCTTTAGGTAAGTGATGCTATTATTACTTTGAACAGAAAATGTTATGAACTTTACTCTCTAGTCCTATTTGTTAACTTAAAGTTCGTTTGCAAGCGCACAAAAAGTTGTTGAAGATAAAAGGTTTAATATTGCATAGCCTAGTAACATATTAGGTGATTTTGGTTCTCAGAACTTAATTTTTTTCCCACTTATACTGAGACTTTATAAAAGTTATTTTTCTTCTCCTCTCTGTCCTCTGCATTCTCTAAAGTTTTGTGTGGGATTGTCTTTATTATGAAAGAGAGGCAGAGTAGCTTTTGAAAACTTTTTTGTGTGTGTTCTGTTTTCCTACAGCTCCAAAGCCCCTCAGTGTATTCTGGAATTATAAAACTTTAAAAGTGGAACATGGTTCTTGGCTGGTTTAGCTGTTTTTTTCTGGATGGCAGAGTTTTAATACTTGAAATGATACACCTTTCAGAGTAAAGTAGCCTGCTTGCTGGGATGTGTGAAGTTCCCTGCTTGCTGGGAAGCACTGGACAAGTGCTTCAAGTCTAAATGATCTGTAAGACACTTCTGGTAGTAAGGGTTCAAGTTTAAAGAGTAAGAAGTTGGAATTTTAGTGAGGTTGCAGTGGCTGGAAGATTAAATAAATCTGCAATAGTTTACACTTCTGTTTATGGCTGGTGACAACTTTAACAAAAAAACCCAACTCTTAGTGGGTGACATCAGTAGGATATTGTAACCACAGTGTTGGTATGACAAATAAATATAAGATTATAGATGGTCCCAGAGCAAATACAGGATTTTTATTTATTGGATTACCACTACCGATGTCATATATGATGGGAGTGCAGTAAGAGTTGGCATTGCAGCTCCAGAGTAAGTTCAGACAGGTGGTCATGCCAGGATTATGTCCTACAACCTTAGATGTGGAGAAATCTTTCAGTACTATTACAGTTGTAGGGCAGAAAGAGAATCTGGACACTAAAAGGTTACTGTGGAAGTGAAACGGCACAACTGTTAAATTTAAATCTCCTGTGTGTATTTGCTATGCAATTTATATTAAAAATTAAGTAAAACATTTTGCACTTCAGTAAAGAGGAATGAAAAAGTTCTTTCGCAGAAAGCTTTTGATTGACAATTGAGAGGTTTGGTATTTTCCTCAAGTGTTATCTTTTTATTTAACTAAATAGTTTAATTGAATATATTTGTTTAAATATCACTAACTATTTCCAAGGATCTGTGACAATTATCCTATAAGCTGTAATTAAAAAAAAATATTCAAAATGCACATTCTTCAGTCTTTTAGGGCCATTAGACTTGTGAGTGAATAAATGCATATTTCCTGACATTTGGTAATGTGCTATAGAAATCTGCTGTAGCTGATGTAGTACTGGATAGTTTGGAACAGCTTTCTTAACGAATGTTTCCCTAAATTGTCTTGTGGGAGTGAACTTAAGTCAATGAAATACAAGAAGTTTCAACATTTCTTACCAAAATCCATTCCTTCAAATCAGTTCTAAATACAGAACGGCAACTAAATACTGTTGGCATGCTTAATCCAGAGTGAGAAAACCCCTAATATGGAAAGCCCCCAAAGAGTCCATGGCTCTGCAGTGACTCTTCTGGCAAAAGATCTCTGTAATACTACAGTAAATGCTTAAGAAATGTTTCCAAGGTCGAGACCAGCATAATATTTTAGGTGGCTCGAACAGAAAAACAATCTCCGTATGTCATAAAGATTGTATCATGTACAGTAAATACAGATGCTATCCTACATTAAAGAGCTGGTTTTTTAATGTGTGCTCATTTTCCTTATGACTTTGGAAAATATTTCTCTAGTGAAAAAGTGTTCTCATGCAAGAATTGTGAAGATTTAGCCTCAGTCCTTTGAATCCTATGATTTTTTTGTCCATATAGGTGAAATGGTTTTACTGGGTACAAATCTTACATTAAGGTAACAGAATCAGAAGTCTATCCATTTTTTTCCTTGAAAAGAAGAGAAAAAAAAAGCCAAGTTTGATATATATTTATATTTACCAATGTTCTGATGACAGCCAACACTAATTATAGTTACTCTTAAAAATATATCTTTCTTGGGAGTTATGTTAGAACCCAGTAAGTACCTATAAGTATCTTCCTACTTAGCAAAGTTGCATTTACAGTGGATCTGTACTTGTTGCTTTTCCATTAATGTAAAAATTAAAGTATTTATTCTAAATAATCCTTTCAATATTACCAATACTGTACATAAGAGTGGGATGGGTATTATGTATCAAGATGGGAAACTCAATGACAAGAAGATATTTCTGACTTTAAAAATTTTTTGCAAGTTCTGAATTTATGAGGAAATAAAAATATAAAAATAGTGGGAACTAAGTGTAATGTTTGGTACTTGCTACCCAGCAAGTGCTTGGATAACTAAATTAGTTCAGAAACATAACTGTGTAAAAAAAAAAAAAAAGCCAAGCTTAAGAATCACATTGAACTGATTACTAAAGCACATCAATTGGGATAAAATTTTTTAATTGCATCAGAAAAGACTGCCAAATACTTAAAGATTCTTGCATTCATTAATATCAAAGGAAGAATCTGCTACATGCAAAGATATATTTCAACAGAATGTGTAGCTTGGATATTCACTGGCTATTTTAATGCTAACGTAAATTACTGAGGACATTCCATATTTTTATTAAGAACAGCATCTTGAGCATATTTGTTGTGACTGGATATGGTGAAATTAATTCAAACAATGAACAAATCAGCTTTCTCAAAGAAAGCAATGGAAGCCTCATGGCTCCCACATTTAAATTTGGACTGCATAAAGCCATATGACATATGCTTTAGGGTAAAAATCCTTCTCTTTCAACTGCATAGATTAGATGACATAATAGGTGTTCTAGTGCTCAAATTTCTATGAATTCTGTTAAAATATTGATCTAGATGGTCATTAATCAAAATTTATTCTGAAGCTAACATTTTTCTGCACTCTGTTTCAGTCTTTAGGGAATGATTTAGGTTGTATGACTTCGGGCTTCCTGGTCTTGTCTGGAAGCAAAGGATCAGAGTGTCACAAGACAAGTTGTTCTTTGGGTGTCTTTGCTTTCGTAGGGTCCAGAAAAGCCTGGAAATAGCTCAAGAAACCCATGGGCTTTGAGATTTCCAGATCAGTGACAGCTGGATAATAACAAAGAATTTGTCCTTGCTGTGTAATGTCTTTGATTTAAGGCTCTTAGTGTGTTTAAGAAGTATTAATGTGTTAGCTTCAAAATTTTGTTCTGCACATTTTCTCTTTTGTTCTGCACATTTTCTGTGGTTTCATGCAATATTGGATCAAGGGTTTTCCCTCTGAGCAAGAGGAACAGGAAAATAGGGGCTCACAGTGCTGAAAGCCAGAGAAGCAATAAGGGTGAAACCTCCAGTTTTCTGCTCCTCAGGGAGCTCTGGTGACACCTTCTCTGTGGTGTCTGCATGTGAGAAGAGCTCCCCATACTGTTGCTCTTGTTCCAGTACCTTCCTTCATTTACGTTTACGAATGTTGTATTGACTGCAATTAACTCAACTGGATCTCTCTGTAACTTTGAATTCGCCTTTACTAAGAAATTCCCCAGTCCAGTCCTTTGGTCTCTAGTCCCTCAAAATATATGTAGCTGATTCATTATTTTATTTTACATGAAGATTGGTTCTAAATACTAAATTCTGTTTTCTACTGTAATCAACTGACAGAAACTATTCCAGCACTATTTCTACACAACCACGGAGCACATAGGTAATTATATACTGTACAGAATATTGTTTACAGACATCTGATTTCCAGAACATGTTTATACTGCTGGAGCATATTTGTGGAGTAAGAACAATCCATATCAATAACTTTTGAGTTTTAATTATAAATAGAATAAATAATAATAAAATATTCTGCAAGTTGTAGGCATTTAAACTTTTTGCCAGACACTCTTTACTTCTTGAAAAAATATGCTGACATGTCATTTCTAGCAAAAAATAACCATCAGTGCAATACCCTTACTTGGCTTCTCCTTCTTTCCCTTTTAAAAATTCTTTTCCTCTTCTGAATGCTTGAAATACTCAGGAGTTTTACCAAGTACAAGAGATACATCTTTATACCATGGTAACAGATTTTTTTCTTATTTGTGAGTTTTGTCTTACTCTCTTTATGCTCTGGTGTCAATATAGCATGTACTGAACAGGCATATTTGTGTTTTGCATGGGTATAGCTGTTGTTGGCACCTTTTCAACTTGTGTCTGTCGAAAGGTACCAAATCAGAATAACAGATGAAGAAGCAGCAACTTAGTAAACAAGTACCTGTGGGCAGCATAGAAATTTTTAGACTTTAACTACTTAAAAGTTTATAAAAAAAAGTATATGGTCTCCCTTTATTTTTAGCAGCTTTCAAGTGGCTCCAAATTATTATTATCTTTATACTGTGTGTAGGGAATAAACACATATAGGGAACTTTGAGAGGTTTATATCAAATTGTGCAGTTATGGTGCGTGTACCTTATACATAATTATTCCTGGTGATAGATTAATTGTAAATTAATGTAGCATATTAATTGAATGAATGACAGTTTATTCCTGTTGTATAGGAGGAAGGTGGGCAGGGAAGAGAATATTCAGTTGTCCTTTACTTCATGCTCTCAGGAAAGGCTGGAATATAAAAACACAATGCCACAAGAAGAGCCTGAAATCAGTCTCTTTCTTGATTGCCCCTTGCCCTAATGACAAACTTTGCTGCAGCTTTGCAAACATGCACATAGTTCATAGCCATGGCCATCCTGCTAGTGATGGTGTATTTTCTGCCTCAGTGCTCCCTTCTATTTCTTCCTGTATAGCTTTAATGACTACACTGATAGGTAAATGCCCCAAAATACTACATAGCTGTGTTGATTTAAACTGTCAATATTTTTTTTTAATGGCAGTATCTTAGAACAGCTGACTTATAAATTCCAATGAGAAAGAGGTTGGTGTAAAAACTTAATTCTATTGAGATCTGAGGCTGAATGAAATTTCTTCCTTGGTGAGGAAGTTTTTTTTGTACTTTCCTCTCAAAAATCTGTTTAGTCAGACCTAAAAGCCATAAAATAGCTGTTATGCTGTGTTCTTCACTTCCTTGGGACAGGGCCCATGAGTGAAGAAGATACACTGTAAATGGATATGGTGAAAAGTACTGGCCCACTGCAGAGAGTCGCAGTGATTAATATTGTCAAGCTGATAGGAAAAGGAGCTGTAGGAAAAGGTTAGAGCCACTCCTGTTTCAGAGACCTTGTAGCCTTCAGTTTGATGGGAGGGATTTATTTTCACTCCTCGCTTGCATTATCCTTTTCTGGCAAGTCATAGGTTTAAATCACCTGGTGAGAGTACCCAGTTCTGCTTTCCCAAAGCATCAGTTCTGCAGAGTGCATGGCACCTGTCTTGTCTCAGGTGAGCATGTTTTCCATCCATGGAAGGGAGCCCGTGATGAAAACTGCACTTTGGCCAGGCGTTAGCCAAGGCACTGTGGCCTCTCGTGCATGTTTAAGTAAAAGGCAGGTTTTCTATGTTGTGGGGACAGGTTTGTAATTTGTCTCAATTTGTCACTGTGGTGGTGAGAAGGCTGCACAGGCTGAGCACCTCCCTGGGGTTGGGGATGAAGACACAACTCCTGCCTCTGTACCTGGGGTGGAAATTAGTGGAGGAGGGAGGGGAGGCTGAGTTAGTGAGGCACAGCAGTGAAGAGGGACAGTGAACTTCCTTTGTCCAGTTTTTAAAAGGCTGTTTCTGTCAAACTAGGCTGAGTATTTCCTATCATAATCCTGGACAGATCACAGGGATCTTGTAACCACTGGTTTAAAAGCCAGACTAGGATGACTCTCTGGGTTCCCAATTTCCCCATGGGTACATAAATGCATTCAAAGCAAAAGAAATCCTGATTCACCCTTGTACCAGAATCACGTGTGCTGCAGTTGGTCACAGTGCTGAGAGCCACATTAAGCAGTCTTTATTTGTCTGCTAGGAAATTTTCTTCACTAAATAAGAGAATGAAAACAGGCTATGTCAGGAAGACATGACATTTAAAGATTTCTTTTTTTTTTTTTGCTTTTCATAGACTTAGTATTTCAGTGTAGTCTCTGTTTATAATATTTTTCTTGCCCTTAAGGAGCTATTGGATATGTCATTAATAAGTGTTTTCTAAACCAGGAGAGAACAGTAAAGAACAATCCAAATCAATATTCTGTTTATTACTGGATATTATGGAAATATTGAGTTCTGAAATGTTTAATTTTCCATTAAAAAAGCTTACATTTCCAAGCATTTATTTTAATTCCTCAAGATTTCTCATTTTATGTACATTAAAAGGCAGAGAATAGAAAAAATGACAGAAGCCGTTTACCCACCTAACAATAGTAACTGTATAATTTCTTTTTAAATGGATGTGAAGGTGAAAACGGCATTTGGTAAAACACTAAGAAGAATTTATATTTTAATTATTTCTAAATTTTTTGACATGACTATGCTACCCATGAGACAATAATGTCAAATCATGGAGAAACTTAACACGACCAGATTAGAGACTGAGCAACAGTTTATGAAAAGCTTTGGAACTGTTACACCATTATAATTTTCTGAATTATCCACTCAAGAATGATTTTTAAATTGTTTTAAAAAATAGGACTTTAGATCAATTTTATAGACCACAGCATAGGTTGCATTGACGCAAACCTGTGATTTTCTGAGTTCAGCTACTAGTGTGCAAAAATGGCTTTATTAATATGTTCTCTTAGAAGAACTTAGTTGGCTATTGCAACACTACATTTAAAATTGTACCTCTTGATTTAACATTCTTTTTTGACAATCTGTTTTTATTCAGAGAATGGAAACCTGAAATTCAGCAGGAAAAAGGGGAAAATAGAAAGGACTTAAAGAATAATACAGGATCAGTTAGAAATAAATAATTGACTAATAAAAGAAGTTTAGTTATGTTAGCCTTAATTAACATTTTAACTAGTGTACATCAATTTGTACTCAGAGTTTAGTAAAATTCTGGAGTTTCATTGGTATATTTTTACTACTCGTTTGTATATTGTGATCTCAGCGTAAAATTTGCCTGTCCAATGTAAAACTAACCAGACAAATGTAGATTTTCTTCTGGCGTCAAGCATATTTCCTTTTCAGCTTCCCTGTGTGTCTCTACAAGGCATTATGTTTTGTTCTGGAGACTTAAGAAAGTTTTTATTTTTAACAAGACCTGTGCATGGAAATGTAGAAAAAAACTATTTTCCATTACTTCATCTTTAAAATTTGAAATTATGACTATAGTACTAGAAGACATAAGTCAGGAATGTTGGATGATTGCAAAAAGAGCAAGCAAATAAATTAAAAATAATGGAAATATTATTTATTTGTCAGATATTTATAAAAATGATATCCACAGTAAATTACTCTAACAGGTGCATTCTGAGGGTGGGTATTTATAAATCATTGTACTATTATGAAAAAGCAGGCCCTCAATTTTTGAACCTTGAAAATTATGCTTTGCTATGGTAAGAGTAAATCCAACGTTGCCTATTACTATATTTTGTACTATGTCATTGTTTAGCAGGCTCAGTCCAGGTAGAAGCCCTTTTCTGCTGAGGCCTGTGCTGATAGAGACTGTTGGAACACTTCGATAATAGATTCAGAAAAAGGCAAAAATATTAGAATTTAATCAGAAGGTGAGGATAACTCAGGGGGTGGCTGTGGATGGACGTTTAGTGAGGCAAGGAGAGAAGGTGAAGATCATTTCGTAGTTCCAAATGAAAGAGCAGTCAAGCCTCGCTGGCTTGAAAGGGACGTGATCACTGCTTACTGGTAGTGGGAGGGGAAGAGACGTGGGAAGAACGAGCTGGTGATTCTAAGTGGGAAAGGACATGGGAATGGACATAGGAAAGGGGACAAGTCAGAAGATGGGGCATGACCTAAGCGAGTCTGAAAACTCTCATTTCCTTACCTCCACAAACCTTGCAATGGAGAGATGGTTTTGTCAGTGCTGGTGTGCGCTCTGCTGCCTCGGGAGCTGCTGAGGTGCCCCGCGAGCTTGCAGCGACGCAGGGCGTGTGATGGCTGCAGCGTAGCTTCTGTGAGTGCCAAACCAGGTTTTGAGTGTTGCTCTTACTACCCCAAGGTCTCTTCCTGCTGCTTCAAATTTCTCTACTTCATCTATGTAGGTTTTTCTCAAGTCAGGAATCTCTTTATAATTTATAATGTTTGGTGCGGCTGACATTTTATTTTTCTCTTCAATGTAAGTTTTGTGAAAACACCCTTTCACAGAGATTTGTGTATCCCATCCTCACATGCTGTTTACACTCATGCTTCTGTTTTAACAGCTGCTGTTATCCGGCCCTTTCACTCTAGGTGGGCCTTGCAGACACTCCCAGAGCTGCAGATGGAAAGTCAGAATTTTAAATATAGGATGTCAGCATCAGAACTGAACGTGATGATGATTGTGGTGAATGTGTAAAGATGAAAACCAATGCAAAAATCAGTGGCTTTAGTGGCAGAGTAATACTGAGACGTTGGGTAGGAGATTTTGGAATTGAGGAACGTAGAATGGTGAGAAACTTTATAGAAATAATATGAACCTAAAAAAAAAAGGGTGAGAAAAATAAAATTAAAGGAGAAATTAAAAGAAGAAGAAAATGAATAACAATATAATGAGTAATGTGGAAATGTAAAGAAAAACAGGTGGTGAGCTGACAAAGAAATTTATGCAACTGTGGTCATTTTCAGTTTTACATTCTTACTCATCCCTTAATACATTAAAACATAAATTGTGGTAATTACTCCATGTTATCTGTAGGTGGATTACAGAGAGCAACACTGTTGAAATAGATTGAATATTTGATGTTGGCCTGACGGCCTGTTTTGTACTATTCCCAAGCAAACTTTTCTAGAGTTGATGATGAACTCAAGAGGCATTACAAGATCAGTTGCTGAGTAATTTTTCAATTGGCATGAGTGAGCTTTGTAGTATTTCTTGTTGTCAAAAATGTCTGATTTTCAAGGTACTTTAAGGAATCTGAAAAATCCATTCATTAAGTGGATTCTGGTGGGGTTATGGGTTTTTTTCAGCTGCAAAAATTAGGTAAAGCAATTTCCTGATGACCAGAAATGGTGATAGATGGCTTTCATCCAGACCTTCATATAGCATTTGAAACATTGCCCAACACAAAAATTAAACCTGGATCTGAAATTGTGGCACTTAGGGACATAGTGTAGTGGGACTTGGCAGTGTTATGTTTACAGTTAGACTCAGTGATCTTAAAGGTCTTTTCTAACCTAAATGGTTATTTTATTCTATGATTCTGTTCTCAGCTACTGCCAGTCTGCTTACTAGAGCTCAAAAGCTTTCAGCCAATGTTTAGACTTTAAAGATTGTTCCTCTTGCCATGTCATGGTGATCATTATGGGATTTGTGTATAAATGTTTGTACTTTTTGAGAAAATTAGTTTGATTTCCTGGTGGCATCAACTGAGAAACATTTTGTGCTGAGCTCATCTTTCTTAAATTATTAATCCCCTAACTTTAGAAAATTTCCCTTTCACCACTAGAACAGGTCCTGTTAACATATTATTTGTAAACTAGATGTGTTTTCTTGTGACTTTGCATAGACACAGACTAGAACTTTTGTTTTATGTAAAATAGGTAAAATGCATTGGTGTAAAACTAAGGTATTGCAGTAACCTTTTCTATTGATAATGGACAATTACAAGGAACTTTTAAAAGGTTGTTGTGAACCAAATTAATGGCTTCCTTAATTTGGAGGAAGGATTTCAGTGCTATAACATGCTTCATAAAAATTAAAATTAAATTAATGTTATACCTCAATAGCTGGGGTATTGTTTCCAAATAATTAACAGTATTTTGGTGTTATTTTGAGCAGAAACAAATGACTGAGTTCCCATAAATATGCATTTAGATTTTAAACTATTTTCAACAAGACTGATCTAGCCAGAATGATTGTCCCTTCAGGGCCTGAATTAAAATGTGATGTTGTGTTGCCAGGTCTCCCTTTTTACATTCCATCCTCCTGGAATGTGAAAAACAGCTTTAATGATTCTACTACCTGATGTAAAACCAGGCTACATAAAGGTTTCCTTAGGACTTCTGAAGTCTGTGTCTTGGCACAGGCTAAACCCTATTCTGCTACTGACTGCTTCTACCTCCTGACTCAGCTTCTCTGCATATTCTCTCACTATCTGTGCACTGCAGTGAGATAAGCTTAAAAACATGCACAGTTTGAAATGTTTGTTTCATCAGTGTATGAAGGAGTAGTTTCTCATCAACTTCTTAATAAGAACTTTTTCCATGTGTACCTCTCTGCTTTCAGTCATCTCTTTGTTTGGGAAAACTAATCCAGTTCTTCAGTACTCTGCACCTGGGGACAGGGCAGCCCTGGATGTAGGGACAGACTGGGAAGTGAGAGGCTGGAGAGCAGCACCATGGAAAGGGACCTGGGGGTCCTGATCGATGATGAGCATGAGCCAGCAGTGCCCTGGCAGCCAGGAGGGCCAGCCCTGTCCTGGGCTGCATCAGGCCCAGCATGGCCAGCCGGGCAGGGGAGGGGATTGTCCCGCTCTGCTCTGAGCTGGGGCGGCCTCACCTCGAGTGCTGGGGGCAGTTCTGGGTACCACAATATGAAATAGGTACAAAGCTGTTAGACAGTGTCCGAAGGAGGGCCGCGGGGATGGGGAAGGGTCTAGAGCAGAAGCTGTGTGAGCAGTGACTGAGGCCACTTGGTCTGTTCAGCCTGGAGAGGGGAGAGCTTCCTGCAGCTACAGCTTCTTGTGAGGGGAAGAGAAGGGGCAGCCACTGATCTCTTCTCTGTGGTGACAGTGACAGGACCTGAGAGAATGTCCTGAAGTTGTGTCAAGGGAGGTTTAGGTTGGATATGAGAAAAGCTTCTTCACCCAGAGAGTGGTTGGGCGAATAAATTATTTAGGGCATAGATACTGGAAAAATGGTATGTGTTATGGTATACACAACTCTTTCTTAAATCACCTTTCATTTTTGTTTTATCATCAGTTCTTACTCATGTTATCATTCTCAATATAGTTTCCGCGTTGTTTTCTGCATTGTTGCTGCCTCATCCATTGTTTCTATCTTCTTTGTAAAACATTTTTTAATTGTCTATATTAAATATTATGTTGTGTGATGAAGAGCATTGCTCCAAATGAAGTATTTACCTAACCTCCTACGTACTTGCAACTTTATCCATTCTGGTTTCTTCCTTAATCTCTTACCACTTAACTTTATTTCTTTATTTAAAAGAATATGCAATGGATCTGAACTGGGTCTTATGATACCCAGCTTCTTCTTAGGCAGTGAACCACTGCTAATTATTTATTCAACCAGAGACATATCTTTATCTTAGGTAATTTCATCAAGTTGTGTTTCCTTTCTTTCTTTATGAGAGTGTCTCATTAGGACAGCAGGAAAGACTTTATTGAAGTCAATATTTTACATAAGCACTTCCTCCTTACACATTAGACCAGTTAGTCTAGCAAAGAAGAAAATAAAAGCATTTTGACATGATTCGCTTTGGGAAAATTCATTTTGGGTGTATTTTATTATGTTTTAAACATGTATGCTCTTATAAATGGATTTATAAAGGGACAGATATGTTTCCCACATACTTCTTTACCTCCCCAAAGATATGTGCCTTTCCTTAGCTCTCTAATGCACTCTCCCTATTGGTTTGTGAAGCTCTAACTAATGTTGGAGCAACATTCAGCTAATTCCTCAATTATGTAATAGTGAATTTCATTAGGCTTTGCCTATGCTAGTCCGTGTTAGTTCGATTCATTTTATGCCTCAGCTTTTCTTATTTAATTCCCATTCAAACTGTTTTTCTTCTGCTCCTTCCTCCTTCCTTCCTTTTCCTATAACTTTAGGCTCCAAGATTACATCATTTTAAGCAGAATTTGGTTGCACTTTCCTATCATATTTTTTATTATTGTGCATGAAACTGAAATAATGGCCCATTATTTCTCTCCCTCTGTAAATATGTCTACTTCTTGAAACAACTAGTTGTCTCCAACAATGTGCTCTGCCACGTTATTTCATTGAAAAAACCCCTCAGAGGTCTGGTCACATTATCCTTCTGTGCTTTTGGCATTTTCTGTACTTCCTTATCTTGGCAATGCTCTGTAAATTTGCTTCATTATTTGGTTTCTGTGGTAGCAGCTCTATATATTTCCATTCTCTTTGCCTGACACCATTTGTCTGCATATTTTTCTATCTCTTGTGGGCCTTTAGTAGGAGATAGAATGCTTGCTGTGCTGCTGATTGCTTCATGGCTTTGAGGATTGTGTCTGGCAGTGCCAGCAGCAGGGACCAAGGGTGAGCAGCACCAAGTGAGAATGGATCACATGCCTCAGGCAGAAGAACATTTTGACCACTATCTTGCACTGACTCCTCCTAGCAGAAGAGTGAGGTGTGAATTTTCTCACCAGCAGGAATCACTCCTCTTACTAGAAGATTTGGCATCTTGGGTGGAGGACTTGCAGTGAAGGTAGAACACTGGCATGAGTAGGCAGTCTTATGTGGCTGCTGATACAACTGCAGTCTTCACTAGTTGGCCAATTTCCTCAATCCATGCTTTATATTCATCTTGATGAAATCCATTGTTCTGGGAAACATCACACTTGAAACATGCCCTCCTGCTGCTCTCCTGAACTGTGGAGGGACTTCCTCAGCAGACATTTCCTAGACTGAGTGGTAGCTCTGGCCAGCTCTTGGGCAGGAACACAGTCTGGTTATTAACATGAGGGTGGATGTCCCCAGCGTCAAGATCATTTTATGGGCCAAGACTTAGCAGATGCAAACTGAAGAGATAGTGGTGTTGGCATCATTTCACATTCCACCCACTGTGATGTGTTTCCTCAGTAGCATCTGAAACAGCAGTGGAAAGGCCTGCCTCTGTGACTGTTATCAATAGGTGGATTTAGCAGGCCATTTCAGTTGGTCTCTCAGCTTCATTAGATTCCTACTGCATGCCAGATTACTGTGACCTGAAGACCATAGTAATGTCTAAGCATACCTTATATCACACATTATGTATGTACTAAATCTCACCTACCAGATGGAGAAAATAGATCAGGGATGCAGTACTGAGCATAAGCTAAAAGGTATCACCAATTCTCCAGTCAAAAGACTGGGAAGACTACATGGTGGTTACTGTGTCTTTGCTGTTAGGAATTATCTCCCAGGGGGAGCCCAGTAGCAGCAGTAAGTTCTCCTTCATTACAGGGCAGTCAAATAAATTAGCTTAAATACTTGCCAAAGGAGGTTGAAATTAATGTTTGACTTGGCACTGGAAGAACTGCTCACATGGGCAATGAAGCCAGGAGTTACCACCTCTCATTTAAAGATGGAATGTGACTCCAGCTAAACTTAGTGTGGGCTAACACACTAATTGCAAATTTGCATCTATTCTGCTGGTAAATAAGCTCTGATTAAATTCAGAAGTGAGAGCAAAATTAACCATGCTGAAGACACTCAGGAGAAGTCTCTTATGAAATTAAGTGAAATACAAACTAGTAGAGAAACAGCATAGATTACATACATTGCAAATTCTTCATGTTTAAATGTCTAAAAGCACACCTGCTGTTCTACAAGGGCTGGTTTAAAACAAGAGGAGGGGAGATGTTCATGCATGAAAGTCTCCTTATTTTATATAGTGAATATTCACAGAATATAGAGTAACTGGATTAACTGGATTGCTATCATCACTGTCCCAAGATGTTGTGTATGTCCTGAACAGATCCATTAATGTATTTTGGTATTTTGTAAGCTGCAGCACAGATGTCTGAAACTTGTATGTGAAGTGGCCTTCAGAGATTGCCAAATAAGCTCTTATAGAAATTTGCAGACTGGTTTGGTAAAGGGGTTTGATTTCTTTATAATTGTATTTTTTTTCCTTCAAGGTGTTTCTTTACTTAAATAAAAATGTGTTTCTGCAAATACTGTGCCCATCAGAAGTCATTATAAGTCTAATGAAATTGAGGAAACTGCATAAGAAAACACTGTCTCTTAGGGTTGAAAACTCTTGACACGGAGTTTCACAGTATCAGTTAATGCAAGGTAAATAAACATTTTATCTGACACTGATTTGGATTGAACACGGAGTTATTTTAATTTTGATTCCCCTAGCAATAAAAAGAAAAACATTAAGATGTCTGCAGTACATGGAATGATAATCAGATTACATTTAAATATAAAAAAGTCATATTTCTAAGAAGTTAGAAGCAAGTTAGTTAGCAACCTGGACATATTCATAAACTATTCTCTTTAAGGGCATGTAATCAAAAGTTTGAGTAAGTGTGGTATATGCAGCAGTTGTGGAATCAGTTTGCAAAACAGCATTTCTTTAATGTGACTAGTTTAATTTTAAAGCTCTACCATGTAGCTCTGCAGAAGCTTTAGCCCAGCTGCTGGGACAGATGCTACATATTTCTCAAGCTGCTGCTCTGTGTGAAGACCAGTTGAGAAATAGTAAACTATTGTTAATATTACCTCTGTCATATACATGGTGCAGTACTTCAATATTAGATTATATACTGCAGAAGGAATCTGAATGTTACAATTTCACAGTGTGCAGTAATTTTAAAAAATGACAAATGGCTTTAGAGATTTTTCACTGCTCCAAGAGAAAGAATCACTTCTTCTATGTAGAAATTTACAACTGAACAAAGCAGGCAAATGATAATTAGGAATGGCTAAAGTAATTTGTTTATAAGCAAATACTTGTTTGGTTTGATTTATGCATTGATGTGTTTTACAAACAAAACTCTACCTGTCTTGTAACATATAGTTACTCAGAAAAAGACAGCTCTAGTAATCTTTTCTCTGATTTAAACTTGATTAATCCACTTTTATAACTTTGCTAGAAGGAAATACATTTCCTTTTGAGTTTTTGCCACTTACTTAGATGCTGCAGACTTCTCTATTTTTATATATGTATATATACATACATATATATGTGTAGAGATATATATATATAAAAAATCTCAAGAAATTTTACTTTAAGGCATTCAGTGCCTTATATTCATGGATTTTCTCTCCAGTTGTGTAGCCAGTTTTCAAAATCTTCCTTGCATTATGAGCACCTGGTCGGATACTGGTGTTCCAGTGTTGATCCCCCCAGGATTAGATGCAGAGGTATATCACTTCTATATCTACTTAAGATTCCCTCGTTATATGTCCAAAATAGTACTTTACTCCCTTTAAGTACAATAGTCAGATGATTCTTTTTGGCTGGCATCTCTCATGATGCTTATGGAAGACTACATGTGTATATTTATCTATTTATTTAAAACTTAAAAATTAGGTCTATTACATTTATTCAATTAAACAAAATGACATAGTTCAAATCATCTGACCTGATATGAAACTGTGTAATCACTGGGTCAGAAGGTATTTTGGGCTTGGCCTCATGGTGTCTCCTTTTTGTATTTTGCCACTTAAATCAAGTACCTATGGGGATAGAAACAAATTCCACATTATGGCTCCCATGCTGATGTCTCAATCACTGAGTTAAATAACTATTTTCAAACTTGGCTTTGTGATTCTTTCAGTAGTCAGCAACGGATGATTTTGTGGTTATCTTACACCATGACAATTAAGGCACTTCCATAACGTATAAGAAACCCTTTCTATAAATCAGACAGAGGGAAGATTTGAACAACTGCAAACTTTAATGATCAGGTGTGGTTTAAACTCTGTTGATTGTTCTAAGTAATTTATGATATGTCCTGTCATTTTAATGATGTGAATTTCTGATCAGATTTTAGTAATTAAAATAGTGATTAAAATTAATTTATTAGTTAAAAGCAAATGCACGCTTATCAGTAAATAGTTTTAATTGAATTTATTATCCAGCCTTCTAACACTATGTGACAGTCAACACAGATTTGTAAAACAAAGTGACATTGGACTCAATTCTGTAGTTTCTTGGTGCCTACCTTGGTGCCTTCCAAAAGATCTTGGTTTATTGCAATACTCATCACATTTGCAAGGCAACAGAGTCTTTACACTTCAAACCACATGGATCCTATCTCTCTGAAGTTCCCTGCAACAGACATTCTTAATTTCCTGCTTACAGGGCACCTTCTGTCTGGGCCTCAGCTCTTCAAGTGGGATATCTCAAAACTCCATAAGGTTTCACCACGAAGACCATGAAAGACATATTTGGTCCCCCTATTGCTCAGTCTATTACTGATCTGGTTCCCTTGGAAAAGAATTTTCAGGAGGAGGTACAGCAGATACCAATATGTTTGTCAGCACCAGCTGAGCCAGCCATCCTTTAATCATATTCTTTTATCCCAGATGATTAAAAATCCTTCCAAAATCTTATGAGAAAAGTTGCTTGACATCTCTGTGGAAGCTGTCCAGGAAAATCCTTACAATGCTGGAAGTATTGCACACAGCTGTGCCTAGATGGATAGCTTTACCCATTGGTGAGGAATTCCTCAGCATGGAGAAACTTGGTTGGCAAGCAACAGATTCCTTCCCAGCAATCTCCAAGAGAGCAGCTTGTCATCAGTGTGGGCCTTCATGTGAGCAGTTCTTATATTTGTCCTCTGCTGGACTTTCTGGTGGAAGAAGCAAAGCAGGAAGTTTAAACAAAAGCAGTTTTAATTCCATCCATATGTAAAAGTCCAAATGTAATTGTTCTATAAACTCCAAAACTGAATTCCCAGAACCCCTTCACGGACTAATTTCATAAAGGCCTGAGGGAGTTTTAAGTCCTTTATTAATAATGCTCTGCTTGTAAATAGAACATCACTGAAGACCCTTTGTGCTGATTCAGTAGATTGTCACATCCATTGCAACACATATCTGACTTTCTTCAGCATTTGAGACAGTTCCTTAAGGCTTGCAGTTTTATTGAAAAAATACAAATGTTTACGATTTACGGTAAAGATTCCAAAGTGATGGCAAGAATATTGAAAGTCAGATCTTCATCATTAGAGGGAGCATGATGTCACTAATAATTAGGCAGGCTCTGCAGTTGTCCTTGTGTGAGAGATACTTTGGTCCACAATCATCTCATGGCCCTTTGCTGGAGCAGACTTACTGCAGCGGTGTGGAAATACCAAGCCCCTTCTGAGCTCAGTAACGTGGGTACCAATTCCTGTGCACTCTATTCCAATATGCCATTTGCCAGACACTAACTGTATCTGATACAGATCCATATGAAATACTTCTGTCAAAGTAATAGAAGACCTCCTACAAGGACTACCATTCTATCAGTTTCATAACAATTTAATGAAAACCCAGAATGTTCCCATATTACCAAACCTGAAATTTGACCAGACAGACCCAAATTGCATCAGGAAATACCATATGTGCAATATCAGGTCCAAATAGGAACATGTTTTGTTTTACTTAGTTTTTTTACAAATATGCAAACAATGGATTATGGTAAGTGAAACTGTCTTTGGTCCCAAACTTCTGTCTAACAGCATGAAGCNGGGGTTTGTCGCTCCACACTTTTTTTTTTTTTTTTTTTTTTTTTAGCTCTAGCTAGATAAACATGCTGTCAGTTGTAGAAAGAGTGATTTGTGGTTCTGTTTATTTGTTTTGAATTTGTTCAACCTTCAAGATGTGAGTTAAGGCTGGGCAGCATTGTGTCAGACTTTCTTTTCTCTAAAGTGGTCATTAAAGAAGACTAGTGGCTTGCAGTTTCAGGAGCAAGATGTTTGCCTCCTTGAAATCTTATAAAAGTGGTCAATTGTTTTGTAATTTAAAATTTGTCAATGAAGTTTTGATATATAAGACTTGCAGTTAAAAGTGTTCCTTAATTTGTGCAGAAACCAACAAAACTATAGACGTTGGAAAGTAAAGTTGCCTTTCAGGATAAAAGAAAGTTATAAATTTGCAAGACTAAATGTTAAAAGCTAAGTTAGGAATTGATAAATCAGGCTTACAAATGTCTGCTTCACTTTGTGTAAAATGCACTTCCTAACTTTTTGGAGTTCTTTCCATTTTCTGCTTTGAGAATATTTGGCTTATTTAAACATCTGGTACTAATGTTTCTTCTGAGCATACTGGAGTCATAAACTCTAGGAATACCAGAGGAAGCTGACAGGTGATCTCTGTGTGGATGTTCTGACTATTGAATGTATTTCACATTTCCTTCCAAAATAAGCCCCTCGGCAACTCCTACAAAAATTTGTGTCCCTGGCAGTAAATAAAAGCAGTAAAGTAGCCTTGCAAAGAAACTGTAGAGACACTTAAAACATGTTCAGAACTTGAAATTTTTATACATATATATTATTGAGACTCATCAAATTTTTTTCACTGTATTTTAATTTAAAATATGTCAGATCATAATTAAAATAAGTAATCTCTCTCTGAAGGATATATAGAGTTGGTTAGGGATGTCTTTAGTCTACCTTATCAGAACTTTTTTCTTTTGGATACCTCTCAACACAAATAAGTAATGTCCCATTTTTATTGCCCTTTTGGAGAAGGGCATCTCTAAATACTTTTGTTATTTAAGCTGGAGTCACAGTATGGAAATCTTTGATGGTATCTGACCTTGAGTAAAAGGGGGTTTTTTTTATGTGGTAAGTGAATACATAAAAAATAGTTTCTTATATGTAAAGTATTTTAAGTTTCTCTTTTCCTGGAAAGTATTTTATCCATAAGTTCTAGGTACGTTATAGATATTAAAAAGTTGGGGGTTTTTTCCCAATATTTATGGAACCTTATGCAGAGTACAGTGATTGCTGACTGTTATAAACTGATTGAGGTAGACAGAAAAACTTTGTCTCATTTCAAGTGTATGCAGTCTATTGTTTCTATTCTGCTTTAGGGATGAGATGCTCTATCTCCTACTCAAAATACTTCACAACAAAAATTCAACAAACTGGAGAGCAGAAACAAATTGCTAATGTGAATATGAATTGAAATAGCACAGGACAACTAGCTGTAAGAAAATGGTGTTTAAAAGGAAGAGAAAAATCACTTAATTTGAAAAAAATTTATATCCTTTGAATGTTATTTCTTAAATGGGAGGTCATAATCTGCTAACACAATGATGCCTGATCTGCAGCCCTAAAAGGAGCCAAATACTCTGGCTGTGCTGTGTTGAATGCTCCTGCAGTATTGCTAACATCTGCTATCGTAGGTCGCTGCAGGAGATGGGAGGACAGCATTTCTGAAAGAAAAACAACTTTACATGCAGACAGACCTCTGGGCAGGAATGCAATTCAAGTGGGAAATGAAGACAATAAAGATATAAATATTGTAGAAGTAATGGAAATTGCAAAATGCAGTTGGTTGAAAGTTGCCCAACACTTGGCGCTTTGGTTAGAAAGACCTATTTCCTTCATTTATAACCTTGCCAAACCCACTTTGAAAGCCTGGTGATTTTACTTTAAAGTGGTTTTTTAGATTTCTTGGTACTTGAAATGTGGCAGAGAGGTCATTTCGTCATCTGTTTTGTATCTTCTATTGGCTTCATGAAGTTTTATCTATATTTGATAGTGAAAACCTTCTACAAAATTTTATGTTAATAGACTGGGGTTTTAGCTTGGTAGGGTTGATACGCACAGTACCCAGGGGATTCTGCCCAACTCAGAGAGAGACTGTCTTCACAGCTTCTCTGTGCCAGCTGAGTTGGATTTGAAATTCCAAAGCAGCTGTGCTAAGGGACTTTCCAAGCCAGTCACATTGTTCTCCAGAGTGCTTTTGTTAGCAATTTTGCTATGAGATTCCCGATTCCTGCAGACCTGAAGCTCAGGGCATAAATTCAAGGTTGTCAAAATAATTAAAACTACAACTGCTCTATAAAGCTGAGTAAGACTCTGCTCAGTAAAGCATATCAGAAGCCCTCATAGATTCTGAGTTTTATTTACATTCATGTGAAAAAAAAGTAAAGGGAAAAACATCTTACACAATATCAGCATATATTCTGGTTGCTTTCTTCCTGACAGCTCCATGTACAATATAATACTGTTAGACCAGAAAGCAGAAAGCTTGAAATGCTGGCCCATTTTTAGTGCCAGATTTTTCTGTGTTGATACTCTAAAACTGAAGTCCTGCCATGCACACCTTTCGTAAGAGTAGTTACCTAATTACTTTTGCTGCATAAGAAAACATCCCCTTCCCCCCCACCCCCCTCCAACACTTTGTAGAAATACAACAAAGTGAAACATAAACTAGTGCTATTAAATATTTCCACAATCTGTTCTGGCCATGACAAAAAAGGTATTAAAAATTTGCTGTCGAAGAGGAACAAAAAAAGAACATAAAATTTATCTACGGGCTTCTACTAAACAATGCAAATACCGTGCATTCTCAGGAAGTACATGAATCAGAAAAATACCAAGAAATACTTGATTCTGCTTTTAGTATTTGTTTTAGTTATGCTTCTCTTGGTGCTTCTTGGAACTTCATTAAGTTCTTTCTTCTCTCTCAATAGTTACTGCAAAGAAAACCTCTAAAATCTGTTTTACTATGAGAACGCAGCACTGTCATCAAGGGAACAAGAGTGCATAAACAGTGTCACTGCTTGGCAAAGCCTCTTACTCTCCTACCCCCAGTTCACTTGGTAATTTTTGGTATGATGCGACCATCTGAGTTTTCTCAGATGAGAAGGTTTATAGCATGCAGAGAGCAAAAAGCTCATGGGAAAATTCCTTTTGTAACCTTTTCTCTGTTATTCTTCTTGACTGTTAGTCCTCTATTTTCATCTGTGTAAAATGTGTCTGCCATAGTATAACTCTTAATTATTTAGTTGCTGTGGAAGTAGAGTAGAATTCTTCATAAAATTACTTCAGTAAGGCTTCTGTTTGATGAAAAAGGGGAACTTGAATTTCTTTTAAAAAATCTAATAGAAAAGGGATATGATCTTAAGATATTTTAGCCTTGTAATTTGGGAATTAATTTGTCTGACACAGAACAGGTGGTCAGCTTACAGTTTGTTTAGATGAGCTTACTCTTTTTATATATAAAAATATTTAATTTTACTTCCTCCCAATAAAAGAATCTTAAACCACATTCTATAAAAAGGGTTTGACTGACTGGTGTATACCATTCTGTGAAACTGCATATTTTAAGGAGCAATCAAAAAGCTTCTGAACCCTTGGCTTGTTACTCACCATCTTTTTTGTGTTTATTACTCAGATTTGAGTGTGTCCACAGTCTCTTAGAATTGTTGTGTATTTTGAAAAAGGAAAGACTTTCATTTTATGGGTTCAAAGTAGCACTTCAGTAGGATTATAATTTCATTTAAAGCTGATGGTTTCTCAGGTCCCACTCGAGGAAGTGATGAACAGTTGTGCAGTGTGGGCCCTCTGTTAAGTCTTACCCTGTCTGGACTAAGGTTATGACCTAAAAATTGATTATCCTGAAAACATGCCTGAAACTTTCTCCTTTGCTTCTTATTCTGCATTAAACATGGATGTTCATGCTCTGTTAACACTGACGTCTTCAAGTGTTGATTGTACCTTCAGATATGCTTTTAGAAATAAATAAGGGCTATCATTCACTACATTATGAACATTATGATAAACAAGGTAAAAAATAGATATTCATTGACTTAAAAGAATTTTCTGAAGAGTTTTCATGTTTTCTAAAGAGTTTCATACTTCTACCTTTCTTCTTTATATGTTTAAACTAATATTTGCACCTGAAGGGTGAAAGATTACAAATAGTTTCTGTAACATTACCAAGTTGCCTCTAGTGTTAAGCAACCCTCTTCAAAGAGATGTGGGCAAGAACTGTGTTTGATCATTAGTGCATGCACAGGTAGGAAAACAGTTACATGGGAAACTGTACTAAGTAATGGTTTTCCATGCTGGGCCTGTCAGCAGTTTTGAAATTTTCCCAGGATAGAGGAGAAAGGTACAAAATGGATAAGGAAGCAGATTCATTTGTAGATTTACCTTCAAAAGTAGTGCTTCAAAATACACTTGCTTCATGCCACTTGTCTTGGAGAGTCCATATACTAAAAAAGACTAATGGGAAAATCTGTGCTACAGCCTACCTCTGCTGTTTCTTACATAATTTATGTAAAATTTGAAAAGTGTCCTTTTGACCTCATTGATTTTAATCGGCTTTCTGTTCATATTTTAAGCCCTTGTTGCTCTGCTTAATTAAAGTTATGTAGATTCTCTCAATATCGGGTTTTTTCCCTTACTGTTTATTTATTTACCAGCTTCTCTTTTGCCACATCCTTGCCAATCTATTCTATTTCTCAGTGTTACCTTTATTTTCTAGGCAGAATTGGCTTAGTAGCTAATCTAAGCTACAGCATACACAGAGACAGCCCTGCACATCTCAAGGCTCTAATGTTTAGTTAAACTTTCTACAAATATAGGTACAGAAGAGAGATATTTCAAGACTAGCACTGCAAACATTCACTGCAAGGTTTTCCTCTTCTGAGATCAGAAAAATTACTCAGCTAATGCAGTGTTTTCTCATTCTGACATAGGGTATGACCTTGTGCAAAGGCCTTTCCAAACTGTTGATTTCCTTTCAAAATACAGTTTCTGCTACATCTAAACTTACTGGTGTCTCTTGTCTGAGTCCTTGTGTAAAGACCACCTGAACAAAAAAACATAGTGATTTGGATCTGTTGCTGGAAGTAAACAGAGTTCTGAGAGTTTATGCAAGGTTGCTCTGATGTGTAAAAGTGAAGGTGATTAGGTGTCAAACTGGGTGGCCTGTAAGCCAGAAACACCTCTCAGTTTTTTAGTGTGTTGGTTTGTACTGTCATATGAATTCAGAAGGTACATAATTCCCCAAAAGAAAACAACTATTTGATTGCAACAGCCGTGGGACCTTCATTTTACAGCACACACTGAGGATGCCAAGTGAGCTTCTTACCTGTGATGTAATTAGAGGTCATGCTGTGCTCAGAAAAACACAGCCTGTGTGCTCTTATAGGCACAGAGGTGAGGAACAGCCTATTTTATGTTCCACTGAGACTGGAGTAACAGCCTGCAGTGTCACTACGAGTAAAGCCTTGGACTACACCTACTCTACACCGAGGTGCTCTTGGCCGCACGTTTCCTTCCCCTCCCCGTCACAGCAGGATGCAGCAGTAGCCAAGAGGTGAGTCAGTGTAGGCAGGTGAGCTGGGGAGAGCCCCATCCCATTTTTTGTTTACTTGGGTTTTGAAGAGTGCTTTCATTTCCTTCAGGCTGCTGAAGTGACCCAGCTTGTGGCCACCTTAGTGGGATTCTTCTGGAGAAACTGGAAGTAGCAGGTGGATGATGGGAGAATACAGTGCGGTCACTGCACTGGGTATCTGTCACTTTTACCCTCATTTGGTGGAACATGAAGTTAGGTCTGTCCAAATGGATGGAGAGCAGTTCTATGTAAAATAATTGGGCAAAACTAGGCCCTGATATCCCAGATTCATCACTGTAATCAATAATTCACATAGATGCAATATATTCTTAATAGTGAAGGCCAGGAAATAATCTCAAGGATGGGTGACTAGATATATTTTATCACTTCTGTGTCACTAATTTAACTTCCCTTTTATATTTAATTTTGCTGAGAACTCTGAAATTCCAATTTTCCGTGAAATTAAGGTCAGCAGTAGACCTATTATCGTTTAAATTCTACTTTCACCCCTAAACAACAGGCTAAGTTTGTTTTGCCTTGTGCAGAGAGGTGCATGTCTCCTGTATGGCAAAAGAAATCTGGACGATGGACTTCACATCTCTTGGCCATTTTGGGGACACGACCCTGTAATGGCTGTGTCACAGAAGCATTGTTCACAGTATAGCCTGTTCCTCTCTGGTTCCATTACTGCATGTTTTTTTTAGCTGAAGCAAGTTTGCATAGTGTATTGGAAACATAAACAGAGCTCTAAAAGCCACAAGGCATCCCTAACTACAGAGCCATCAAACCTTCTGCTTCACAAATAAGTATCATGTTTTCTTTGGACTTATTAGCACTTTCTCACTATTACTTTTTCCACCAGTGATACTATTTTAGTACGTCAGATTTAATTTCAACAATTTTAAAAGGTACAAAATCACTGTATTGCAACAATGCTCTTCCTCCTAATTGTCCTCAGAATGAAAATCTCTTTCTTATTTAATAACTTTTTTAAAAGGAATATTTCTTCCTGTTATGTGATTGGTTTTCTCTGCAATGCTGTTTCATGATAGTTGCTGAACACTGCTTTTAATGTTTTGCCAGTTCAGATTTGTTTCTCAAACAAATAGGAGGTTTTTATAACTCACCCTGAATCAACCACCTAATTTTGGAAAGCAAAACGTTTCCATGTTACAAAGATTAGCCAGTAAATGAATATTAACTTTTGTTTCTCTGTGACATAAATAACAGGCAGAACAACTTTGATCTGGGCATATTTTTTTTTTTTTTTTCTCATTTAGGGCATGAAGGGTAAGCTCTTTTCTTAGTGGTTAAAAAAATTAAATTAGGAAAGTATCTGCAGAGATATATTGATAAACTGTGCAACTTGTTAAAACATTCTGATTTGGGACAATCATGATATTTAATGGCACGTTATTGCATAGCATAGTTCTTAACTCACTGTGGCTGGATGGTTGCTGCTCTGTGGAAGTTACACCTGTGCATTTGTGTTGACATCAGCCAGGTTTATATGGAAGTTAAACAAGATCAGTAATTGGCACTAAACATAAAATGCTCTGTTTGTAAAGAAAATAATGTGTGCAGGAAGGAATGAGTATCAAGAGGTTTGAAAAGTTTTGGCATATTATTAAGAAGAAATATTTAACAGGAGGGTTAAACTTCAAACTAAAAACAGTTTCCCATTGGCTTTATTAAAAATATCTCCTTAGATTTTAAATGAGAAAAAGACACCTATAGACCAACTGTAGTCACCATGACAACAACTCAAACTCACAAAACACATAGCAGAATTACTTGGCAGCATAGTTACTTACAAGCTAATATATCAAATCAGCAGAACAGAGTCTAACACTTCACCTAAAATAATTTTTTTTTCTGTCTTAATATAGGAACAAGCTGTAGAGCACAACAAACATGAACTCAGGCTCTGCCTAATTTTTGGAATTATTTTTGTAAATTTCTTTTGAATAACTAAAATATTTTCTTTCAAACATAGTGGGGGTTTTTTTGTTTTGTTTTTGGGGTTTTTGTTTTTTTGTTTTTTTTTTTGCTCTGTGATCATCTACAGGGGGAGTTTATGTCTTTCAACCAGAGATGGCAATGACCTACCAGTATCAAGTAATAAATCTTTTGCCAATACAAAAATATTCCCCTACACTGATTGTTATTGTCTAGTCTAGTTTTAAAAGTTTAAAGCTATGTAGATTCCATTGTTTCCCCTGAGAGCCCAGTTTGTTTCACTGCCAGGAAGCTTTCCTGATACTCAGCCTCAATTTTTCCATGTTTAATTTCAGGCTATTAATATGAGAGTCTCATACTGAATAACTGTTCTACTTTTTGTTATGATCTTAAAATATTTGTAGATGCTGTCAGTCTAGTCAAATGTGAAGCAATCTATACTTAATTATTTTTAACTTTCCTCAACTGAGTATTTAAAGCTCCCAGTTAATGCTCTCTTTGAACAATTTCTACTTTCCATGGATTTGCTTTGTTATAGGAAAATTTAATTCCATTTATTTTCTTATACCAAAGTAATATGAGAAATAATGCTCTTTTTCTTTTCCAAGATGTAGTTAAATATATCCAAACTACAGAATTATTTTTAGTTATACGCTAGCATGAATACTGGTCTCCTGAAGTCTATCTCATTAGTACTCATTTTCATCTCTCTCTCCCCTTGAAATGCATATTGAAATATATGTGCTATGAGATTATTTTCTTAACATTTTTTTCTGTGCATTTGCAATATCTTTTAAATCATCTTTGTTATCACCTGACTTGAAAACCTGAAAGTTCCTTTAATGTTTTTCCATTATTGAATAATAAGTAAAAGAAAAAAGTTTAGTCCTCGGATATTAGCAAAGACACAAAACCTCATCCTGAGTTACTCTGTTTATGATTTTCCTGCCAATTTGTAATTCTCAAAAATACCTTTGTGAGCCAACTTGAATTACCTCTCCAGGTATTCAAGTGTCTAAATCTTTCTGGAAAGCTGGTGATATCATTTCTACTCAATCAATCTATTTGTTTTACTGTTCCATCAGGAAGGCACTTGAAATTACTTGGTTTAGTCCTTATAAAAAGCAGAAAGTTAAATTGCTCACAATTCCATAATTCCCCAGCTAATCAGCATGTTATTCTCTTACTCTATGTTCTGAATTACTAAGGACACACAGATTCAAATTACTTACTGATAGCCACCAATGTTACAATTTACTTCCTTTGGCTATCACTTTGTTGTTTAGTTTTTTTCTTTTTTGTTGGTTTTTTATTTTGTAGTTTTTGGGTTTTTTTTTGTTAGGACTCATTGGTATCACTGAAACTCTTTCCTATGTAAACCTGTTCATGATGATTATTGTGATTAATGAGAAAAATCTCAAGACCTTGCTTTTAGCAAGTGCTTATGTGAGAGTGACTTTAATCATCAGCATATAAAAGTAGTGATGGGTTTACAGGAATATTTGGATATATCTGTTTGTATCCTGGCAGATTCATGGAAGTCAGCTAATATAAGACCATGCCTTTGCCAGCTACATTTAGACCACCTCAATGCCTGGAAAACCTTTGTAAATCTTCACTTCAGAGCACACAGAGAAGTTAATTATCTCAATACTGGAGTCATTTAAGCAGCTGTGCTGTGGGATTTATTCTCTACATAGCTCTAGGACCTAGTGAGCTTAACAAATGAACTTAGGGTTTATGCAAATCTCTGTCTGATGTATTTGATCAGTTCTGATGAGACATAGATAGCTTTGCCTCACTCCTCAGTCAATGCTTCCTTGGATGCAGGTGGAGTACCCTCTGACCAGATTCCTTCTTCCTAACCTGATGAAAGTGGTGGCTCTGGGGATTCCCTTAGCAGGGCCCTGGCTGTAGCAGTCACCAGAGAGCCCATATGGACAGCAAAGCAGTTTCTTCAAGAAGATGGCAGCTGCAGAAAGTATCAGGGAACTATTTTGGGACTAAAGGAAGTAGGCAAATGAAAGGCAGACTTAAAAGAGCAACTAGATCTTTGTGGAAGAGGCATTCCTGACACACGCAAGACAGGCAAAGATAAAAACTTCCTTTTTAAGAGTATCCTAACTTACTTTTTATAATAGAAGGGAACATAGAATTTTCTGATAGGAGTTCACTTTATAGTACAGTACAGGGAGCTTTGTACTCTTCTCTGTAAGCTAAATGTTAAGAAACCAAAGAGCAACATTCTTAAATGTAGTGCACACAGTTTTGTATTCTGTAGACAAAACCTTTTGCTGATTTGCACACGTGGCTGTGGGTTAAAGTGGACCAATATTTTGCTGCTGCATATAGTGCCAACAGGGTTTCAAAATGTGAATAATAAATACGTTCAGAATAAATAGGAGCAAGAAACAAAATTACCAAGAAAAAAAAAAGATATCATTATGATGTTTTATGAATGGTTCTCTGCACAACATCACAATATACTGAGGCATTCCTTGACAAAGGGCATTGTGGATGCCAGGAATGTACAAGGGTGCAGAAAGAGACTGAGAAACTTCATAGAGGAGTTATTTATTTCTAGACAGGTAGAAACCACCTCTGTGTCAGGGAGTCCTTTACGCCCACATGACCAGAGGCTGACAGAGTATCCAATATCACTGCTTATTCTCTTTTTCTCTTCCCTGGACATCTGCTTTTGGCATTTTCAAAACTGTATTTGAACGAGATGGACTTTAACCATGACCCAGCATAGATGTGTTTATGTGTTACCAGGAACAAAAATAAAAGCATATGATACCAGTTTTTGCTGCTAAGCTCATAAATGAATAGCATTTCATTAGAAAGGCTGAAGAAAGGAAAAGGGAAAAGCCCAATATTGCTTGAATTAGGAAAACAGGTTGGATCTTACCTGTAAAACTCATAAAGATGATGAAGGTATTTACCCAGCAGCGTAATCAGGTGAGCAAAATTCATACATCTTTTTTTAAGTGTGCAGAAGCCAGTAAGCAACACAGAGAAATTTAAGGAGCTCCACTGGGATTAATAACTAAAAGTTAACCCCTATTATAAGTTATGAGTAGCTATCATATCTTTAACTTCATTGAATTAAATGGATAAAAAGCGGTTTCATATTTTCTTTTTCAAGATCCCAAGCTTGCTCTAGTTATTGTAGCTTATTGTAATGATTTTTCCTCAGCAAAGGTAACTTTACAGTGTGAGAACAGAAAATTTAGCCACTGATTGGATAATCAGGAAGAAAGAGTTTTTCAATGGCCTTTACTAGTTTGTAGATCATAGAAATGTAGAATAATTCAGGTTGGAAGGAACCTCCCCACTCTGATTAGATTTTTACAGGATATGTTCAGCTGGGTTTGCAGACCAAGGATAGAGATAATGTAATCTAGGGTTATTATATTTAAAATATCTGTCAATAGCTGAAGAACTCTGACTTTATCACTTCTTTCACAATTAATACTCATGCTTCAGCTGAGATGTTGCCATGAAACATGCTTATCAAAGAGAATACATCATGCCTACTGAATTCTGGGCCATGAGCTTCTGGGACAAGTACACTGCTTCTCTTTATGGAGAATAATGTAACATTGTATTGAGAAAGCTTGGCTATTTCTTGTGTAGTAATAAAAAACACAATTGGACAAAAGCGATTGCACCAGAAAGCATAAATCAATGAAGTTTAAATAAAACTTTTTGGAGTTTTTGAAATAAATCCTCCAGAAATTTCAGTAGTACAAAAGAATTGAAGAATTATAAATATTTCACAATCTTCATATTGTTGCCCTATTATATTCTGAATAATCCATTCTAATATTGTATAGTTACAGCATGATATTTAAAGTTTAGAAAGGGGTGTAAAACAACAATCACTGCTGATTTTTTTTTTGTAATTCTCAAAATCAAGACACTCGTATCACACTGCTTGGTTCTGTGAGGGATGTGGAGATCTCACGAGAGGGCACTGAGGCACAACTCTGATTGCAAATGAAAAGCAGACACGTTTTTCTGTGAGTTCTCCTGATGTGACAGCAGTACATGTGTGCCTGTAGTCGGTAGCTGATGGGGCTCTGTGCTCTGCCTCCCAGGGCTCTGCAGAAAGTCACCAAGAAAATCCAAGGCATATCCTTGCTTGGCAGAAATGCTGGGGGGGAGGAGGCAGGCTGGAAAGGGTTGGTGATCCTTGTTAACTTCGGGCAAGAGCAGCTGCAAAACTTTATGCAAGCTGAGAGAGTAGGTGGGTTCAGCTATGTGTTCTAGCACTCAGACCAGTGGGGATTAAACATGGAAATAGGCTGTTGACTTAAATGGGCTGGGCATGACCTTACGGCCACACGTACGCTTAAATAGCCCGCGGGTGGAAGGACTAAGTCTGTCTTTTGCTTGCTGATAGCTGCCCTGATCTACACGCCAGAAAAAGCTATGAATTTAAGTTGAACATTTGGTAATCAAGCACTTGAACTCTGTCAAGCAATATGTATCTCTGACGTAGCAGGAAAAATGTGCTTAGCATCTGGGCAGACTGGATTAGAGAGAAGAAGGGGAGAGGCATCTGCTTCTAAGTACTGTGCCTGTTCCTCCCTAGGCATGTGGGAGACTTCTGATAGTTTCAGGAAACTACTTCTTCCACTAGCAGCTTCATATGCCTTTGCCATTGCTTGTGGGTGGAGTTTCCCCATCTGTATAGCAGATGAGGATTTTGGATAAGCAGTCATCACAGGTCTTAACTGAGCTGAAAAATATGTTATTTTAAGTACAAAAACTTTTCAAGATCACAGTGGAATAAGGTATATATATTCAGTTTGGTTCTGAGGAGTTTGTTTGTAGATGGGAACAAAATTTGGGACAAATTTTGGAGTCTTTTCAAAAGAAAAATGTAGCTAAATAATCTGAGTTTCTTCATCAGTACCTTTCAGTGGGATTCCTATCATAGGCGTGTAAATGCTAAAAGGAAATAAAATGTTTTTAAAAGTATGTCTTGAGAATACTCCTGAGGTTAGTAGTAAATAATTTAAAATATTGTAAATGTTGCACATAAGAAACACCATCCCTGCTGTAGAATGGTTTGTCCAGTAAGGTGTCTCTTTCTGCCTCAGAAATGTTGTCATATTGAATATGCTCTCTCCCCCAGTGGCTTACAAAGTAGTTTTGTTTCTACATAACAAAATTGTTTTTTATGTTATGAAATCTTGGCATCAATACATCTCTGAGCATCTAACCCAAAATAAGGCAACTAGTTTAAATACTTAATAAATAATGGGCAGTAATAGTCCCCTAGTGTTGCTGTTTGCTAAGAAGCAGTAGAACTGGCCATGGGGAATTCAATCATTGTGTAACAGAGACAAATTTAGAAAAGATGAAACAAAATTAGGATATGTGTCATTTAATGACACTGGAGTATGTATCTCATCCTGTGGAAGAACTTTGGAAGCATTACACAATTATTCTCATGTGGTTTGAGCAAAATGAAATGTTAAGCATTATTGTGTTTTGAGCATAAGACTTATAAAATGTAGATGAAGAAAACCTCATTATTCTTGCTTATTATAAAAGCAAAAAGTAGTCACTTTGGTAACAAATAGCAGCACTGAGTTTCACAGCTAAAGGTCACTTGGAAACAAGGATGTTTTCCAAATGGGCGTCAAATGAACCCAGCTTTCATGAATGTAATTTGAATTTTACAATATTAGAGAGTTATCATTAGTTACACAAATTTGTCAAGAACTGAAGCACCACCTCATGATCAATTTGAACATGATGCAGCTGAAAATCAATACTTTTTTGATCAGACTGATTATGGGTTATGGCACTCTAGAATCCTCTTTCTTTCATTTAAGATTTAGGAAAAATAATGCAGGTATTTTCCTTACAGTGAAAGATTGACTTCATCAATTTATGACAGATTGTCCAATATTATGAATATATTGAATGAAAATATACTATAGTTTCCAATGGGATTATTGCCATGTACTTTTGCTATCCTTTAGATTTCCTCATGTTGAGTAATAAAATTGTCTTGCCTGGGCTACTTGTACTTCTGCAATTTAAAAAAAAGCAAAAAAAAATTAATGAGAAAAGTCAAAATAAAAATGACAGTTTTAGAGATTTTTTGCAAGTTGATGCACTTTTCTATTTATCGATCTTTGATTTAATTTGGAGGAATCTGCATTAAGCAACACCATAGAATGTTGCAATGAAATGATTGCTTTAATCAAGTGCCTTACTGAAAACTTCAACCTTTTTTCTCATTTTTTGTTGTAACTGGTATTAGTATTGTGGTTTGTTCAACAAATCAGTTAGTTACCTGCAAATATGGATCCGTTGTACTGTAACAGTTACAATTTGACCTGGTTTTGTCATTTACCTGAGCTATGCAGCAAGGAAAGAAAAGAGGTAAAATAGGTGACTTTCCAAGGTAATGGAATGTTTGCATTTTGCAATGATAAAATCTGGTGTGTAAGTCTCAGCTGGTTTATAAAATGTCACAATATCCTTGGATAGAAAGTGCTATGAAGATGCAATCTATTCTACTAAATACAACCCCACATTACCAGGCTCTTCTGCTTTGTCTTAACATTTTAGCCCAGCTAATTTTTATGGAAATAAAACATGTTAGCAAAAAACTAAGAAGTTAATTCACAAGATATTAAGTGCATTGTCATAAATTGTCATAATGATGGAAATTCATGTGTCTCTGACAAACAGGTTATAGGTAAGTTTACTCCAAGCTTTGAGTGCATGCCTTGAGATTGAAACACATTTAGTGGATAAATTTTTATTTTTAAATTTTCAGCAATTAAAGGAAAACAGATGAGGAAAGCCTAGATAATCTACTGGTTGTATTTATTCAGCATAGAAACTCTTAATCATATATTCATTATAAAATATGCAGAACCACTTATTACTGCATTTATTTATATGCATTATCTTTTGCTCAAGACTGAGTATAGAAGCTTGAAATTGCAAGAAGATAACAGAATCTCCTTCTTTAGCCAAGGATAAGAAATTGGTAGGAATCCATTAAATTTATAATAGACTACTAATGGAGTCAGCTTTTCATATTACACTGACAATAAAGCAACCCTTTCCAAGGTGGCATATTTAGGGTGAGGACAGAGTAGAGTACTCGGGTTATAAAGAAGGTTAAATAGCTTGATTCTGTAGAACTTGTAACTTTACTTGTAATTCTAAATGATGAAATGTGACAAATTACAGATTTCTTCAAAATATATTTCTTTCAAGCGATTTGATGTTTGATAGATTTCTATTTTTATGATTGTTTTCAACAGAATGGTTTCTTTTGCATAGCATATGTTTCCTATGTGAGAATGTGCTTGCATTTCTTTTAATCCCCTCTTTTAAGGCAAAACTTACTTTTAATTTTGGAAAATTCAAAAATGAGATTTGTCATTTTCCGTAAAATTATAGACCATTTCTAAAAGTGCTAAGTAACCCAAAATCACCATATTTTTATCTCTGTTTTTCAAATTAACATAAATACTTTTAAAATTAAAACTAAGCATAAAGCAGGTTTATGTCTTTTTACTTGGAAGTCATCAGGTCAGATTCATAGTTTTAATGTCACAACCTCTACTTGTTCAAATTGATAAAAATTACAAGATGTGAAGACGAGAAGGATAAAAATTTCCCTTGCACTGAATGTCCTTGCTTAGTAACTACAAAATATGAACATTAGGGTTTTTCACCTGTTCCTGGCATAACTTTTTTGTATTTTACGTTCCTGTTACAAAATTCTTCTTGCTGGGGAGTGTGCAGGGTTTGACTGTCCCTGACCTGGAAGGGAATTCCTGTCAGGACCCATGAGACTTCAGCACTTCAAGGCCTTTGCAGCTGCCCTGTCCCAGCTGCATTGAACAGTTTCCTGGGCAGCACAACATGCTCAGTCACAGGAAATAAGTAAATGCATCTTTCAGCAGAAACTGTGTCAGAAGTGGCAGGGCAGTTAACAATTAAACAGTGATGGCTGCTCCTGTCTCAGGAAACAGCTGGATGAGACTGTGATCTTTTCACATTTTTCTTAGAAAATAGGAAAAGTCATGGGAACTTTAATGCATTTTTACTCCTATTATGCTCCTCTGCTGGTGCACGTGTTCTCTTTCTTTCTATTTTTCTTTTTATTTTTTTGGGTACCTGTTATTATGTCAAAATTTCAGTAATGCCAGCAGTATCTGGTACATATGCAAAATGGTAATAACATGAATATGCCGTGGGGGGTGAGCCCTGAATAAGGCCTTTGGTCTTATCTGATTCACAAATGACTTTTTAACCTCTAGAAAGACACTCAGAAATACATTGCTGTGGAGAATCTTTTCAGAGGTCACCGAGTGGTAAGAAGGATTTGTACAGCTATTGGGAGTTTGGTGACAAGGCAGAATCACAAGAGAAAGAAGAATAGCTTCTAAACCTTTAGGTGTACCTTTCAGCTGGCATTCAGTGAGCTACAGCTCGTGAGAGAAAACATGTTGCTCCATGTTGTTTCTTATGTTTATCCCAAACATACAACCTTTTCCAAATTCAGTTTGACTATAGGGGCTAATAGCCAAATTTAGATAAAACCATTTGCTTGGAATAACTTTGGAATCTCTTAAAATTAGTATTACAGGGCACTTGGGTTTCTGGGAAGGTTTTATTTTAGGCTCCAGTGACGTGATATGGTATGCTGTGCAATTCTACAGCAAAATAACTGGCATTATTTGAGAAGTTTAGTGGTATTTTCCATTGTTCACAAATGAGGCTTCCTGATTTAACAAATAGGGCTTCTTTCCTTTGCAAAACTGCAAATATTGCAATTACAGATTCGCACCAGAGCAAAGTGTTCTCAGAAGCACTGAACAATTTTGTTTCAGTGCTATGACAGCTGTGTTCAGGTGTCTGCTGTGCAGCTGCCCCACCATGTGGGGCCAGTGGCTCTTCTGTTGTCTTTAGGTGGGTAGGAAATCTCAGAAAGTCACTGGAATTTTAAAAGAGCTGAAACAGATGCCTCAGTTATTGACAGGCCAGTTTTTTGCTCTGTCTTATAGGCTCTTTATATGTTTTGATGGTTTCCTGAAAAATAAAGCAAGTAGTCTAATTTTAGTGGAATAGATTGTATAAAGATAGAAGGGTGTGTTTATTTATATTACTTTTATGATGACTTTTTAGGAGAAAACTTCTATATGGCAATAGTTGTACCATAGGCCAGAACCAAGTCAAATAACTTCTAGTAGCTGGATTCTCTCTAAAGTAGCCCAAGATGGTTGTATCTCACTTTTTACAGTGTTGAATGAATAGAGGTAAGAGAACAGAATTGCCACCTTCTTTGATGAGAATCTCAAAACCAGCTTTGTGTGAACATATAAAGCTGCTACATTAAATACTTGCATAGATATCACAGATGTTTTCCACAGCCTGAACACATTTGTTTTCTAGTTTGTAGTAGATGAAGTGAAATTGTGTTGACAAATGGTGTTTTCTTTAAAAAAGAAAAAGACACTAAGACTTTATGTATCGGAATGTTGTGTGCAATGGTACTGGGTCTGTTCATATCTGCATAATGGTATTCATACATTTCTAATGATTTTCAGAACACTGGGAAATGGAAAAGTCATAAGTATTACTGATCATTCCTTAAAGAATGATACTTGTACCATGGTCACGGCAAATAGCAGGGAGACTGTTGAGGTGGCTCTAAATTCTACATAGAGAAAGATCTTAGGAAAGTTACTGTGATTGGTTTAGTAAGTTCCTTATATTGGCCCATGGTATCAAGTATTCTACATAAATTAGTGTCTGTAATTTTTTATAAATGGAACTGGAGCTAAGGAAAGCTAAGACATGTACCTCCTGTCAGATAGACTTTTGAAATCCCTGTGGTCTTAGAATAGGAATTCAGATGCAGTATCATTAAGTCCAGGTAGAATTTTGGTAATTAGCCATTTAAATGACCATTCAGTTGGTTTTTTTTTTTCGGATGCTGATAATTTTTCTCCAACTGTAAGTGTTAGCTCAACATGAAAATATATATCTCGAGGTCCAGTGTCCACCTTACTTACACAATTTGAACTCTCTAAAGATGTTCTTGTTTTGCAAATTAAGTATTTTGGACCTCACATACAATCATAGAGTCTAAAAATTGTGGTTGTTCATGATAAACTATTTTTCCTTTATTTTTTTGGGTTATTTTAATATAGGGTATGTTGATAAACTATCTTTTAAGATACTCTCATTTTATGTAGCTTTTTATTATTAGCTCATTTCTGAAAATTGGCTTTGAGATAACCATGGGATTTAAACAAGTTCCTTTTCTGTCCTCACATGAAAATAGATGGATTTTATTTGGAGGGATTTTAAGGTCAAATGAACTGATACCACGAGAAAGACAGGCGAGAGGCTGAATTCCAGCTCTGTTTGTGATATGCAGTGATGTCAGTCATGTTGGAGGGGTCAGGTACCGTCTCACACCACTGACTGTGGAAAAAAATCTCAGCTGGTCTCTCCCCAGGGAACCACAGTGTGTGTCCTCAGTTTGGAAGGGGAGGGAAGCGACTGGGAAGATTTAGTACTGGGAGACAGGAAAGAGGAGGTGGGAGCTGTTACACTGGAGCACTCACATGTTCCCTGGGTAACCTGCTAGTCAGACCTAGTAACTAATAAGCTGGATTACAAAACAGAGTCCAAGATAGAAGAACAGAGTTGATCTTAGAAGCGAAAACAAAAGCATTGCTGTAGATTTTATCTGATTGGTTTGGTTCCCATTTATGTTAGGGCCAGTATGTTATTTGCCCAGCAGTGGAGGTGGATTTAATCTCAGCTCCTTTAATACCATTCTGGTGGTGTAAAAATGTATGTGGTGTTAAGAATGTATGTTGCTTTCCTGTTCATGTTACTTAGGCATCACACTTGACTGAGAAGTGGGGTAAAACCTGGGCATGGTAGAAGCGGTGAGAACTCCTTCAGGAGCTAAATCTGGTTATTATCAGTCACAGAGAATCATACAACAAAGGGGTAACTGTGCTCCTGACATGTCAGAAGACTGCAGTATATATGTGCTTGCTCTGTCTCTGGCTTTCTCTCTTTCTTCTGTTCTCCTCACGACACATGTACGAGACCAGGCTTTTTATGTCATACTGCAGCAGTGGCACCATCCCACACACTCTGTCTCTGAGAAATGTAACCCTTCTCTCGCTTGTCTTCAATTAGATTTCAGTGATTTCTGAACTGAATATCTTCTGCCTGAAGGAGCGTGTGTGTGCTTTACCTGTAAAGAATTGACAGCCTAGGCTTGCATCAGTCGCTCAGATACAGTATCTAGTGCCACTTGAGACACCCAAGGGTGCCTGAGACATCCGCCCAGGGCTGGCAGACATGACCCAGGACCAGCAGGACACCTGCGCTCTTCTGGAGCAGCAGCTGGCGACCAGGTGAGATACTCCAGGGCATCTCCACTGCAGCAAGATGCCTGTCTTAGAGAACTGATTTGAGCCTCCTGCTTCTGGGCATGCTGTATGATTAATATATAAAATGACTAATTAAGCTCCTGGTTTTGTTTTTGTTTTGTTCTGAGGCCAAGTTGTGCAAATCTGTAATTACATCGTCTTCCTCTGGCTGCTAATGGAGCTGCTTGTACACGTAATTGCTGACTGCTGTGGGTAAAATGTACAGAACTGAGCTTCCCTCTCTGAGTGCTCTGGCTAGGCAGCTGCTCTTCTTGACAGGAGCTTTAATAAATGACAGACCATTCCAAATTTGTCTTGTTCACAATATTACAGAAACAAAGCCACACAACTTTTTAAGCTGATGACTAAACATGAGCATGTATATTTTTGCACAGAAGGCTTTGCACTTCAGGGACTGTAAAATCTTCTGTCAACTCTGGCAGCATACAATTTTTGAAAGAAGCAAAAGATTAGATTATACAGCATCTCTTTCTGAGACCAGATTTATGTTTTGTGTGCCAGAACTACATTAAGCAAATCCTCTTCTTCCTTCTAAAGGAGCTAGCCAGCTTGTAGCTCTCAAGAATTTTCTTTTTTCAGGGATAAACATTACTTCAAAAACTTTTCCATGCACCTGGGTGGTGACCAAAGATAACAAATAATGGAACAGGAAGCTATAATTCAATTCTTTACTATATAGAAAGCTTTGCAGATGACCTAAGCAGCTTTTTAAAGAGGTTGATTTGGTTTTTTGGCTGCTGGAAATGGAAAAATCTGTCTCTTTTATTGTATTCTGTGTACATTTAATCAGTTTGTAATCTTCTCCTTAGTTCTGTGCCTACTCTGCTTTTCCTTCTAGTTCAAAGAAAAAGACAAAAAGCCAGGCTAGAGCATTCCCAGTGAGATGGCTTTTGAACATAACAAAAGTTGCAGAATGAGCTGGTGGCATGGCTGTAGATGCTGAGGATGTAGAGCAAAATCAGTATAAGAGGGACATTTCTGTTATTCCTTAAGCACTTCCTGGCTTGAGATGGGTATTGGTAGTGGTTGTGGTATATAATAGCTTTATTATGAATGCTGCTTTCCCCCCCCATGTCTACAGTTAGTTATCTATTTTGTTAATACTTTTTCAAGTCTCTTTTAAGGTTTTGTTTTAACATAGTATCAAGAGCTGAAATGTGTGCCAAATGTCAAACCTGAAGACAGACTGGATTGCCCTGTAGGTTGGCTCCTTTCCTTTGACCTCACTTGAGAAAGCACACAGGCAGCAAAGTAAATTCTGGCACTGTTTGTTGGGTCATGGGAGGAAGCCAATTCCAGTGCACCAGGTAAAGGCAGTTCCTTGGAAGTGCATCCTGTACAGTAATATGTAGAAACACATCTCAAAGAAAAGACATGAAAAGAAAATTATTGATTTACTCTGGCAGTGATTTTTATTCTTTGTTGGTGTTTTGGTTTTGTCCCAGATATTTCCATCTATGTGAGCTCTGCAACTGGTACCAATGGCCAGCTCTCTGTATCAATAGACAGGCAATGTTCAAGGGACCTTTTGCCATCATGCCAGTTATGATTCTTCAAGCAGTTTAACACAGTGTTTCTTTCTTTCTGATATTTATAGATATTTTCAATTGACGTGTGCCTCTCTGGAGTGAAAGAACTGAACTGAAATTTTCTGTCATTCTGTCAAAAATGACTGAACAAAACAGGAACAAAAATTTACATTCTGCCTTCAGGAACCTTTACAATTTCCACATAGTAGATACATTACGGTCCAGTTCTCCAGAATCTTTCTCTTTTTTAACACATCCAATAATCCCATCTAGAATATTTGACTTTTAAACATACATTGATAATATGGAAATATTTGCTAAATATAATAACTAATATTTATTGTATTTCTGTGAAAGAGGTATAAAGTGCAGAAATCCAAATCTGTTGGGGTGAGCAGATCTTTAGATGAGGTACTTTTGTACAAAAGTCTCCAGCACACAACATCTATCCTGAGATGGCAATTTTGTGTCCAGTATAGTTGGCTCCATAGAGTCAAATGCAGCACTAGATTAAACTTTGAAGGAGATAATTAATATTTTCTCTTAGAAATGGAACTAGCTGTGGTATTATAGTTATAATGCATATATATTCTTTTGCATATAGCTCTTTTTTGAGGTGGTCCGAGCTTAAAAAATATGGAATTTGTCATCCTTTGTTGAAGCTGAAAATATGTTCACAGTGGTTTAAAATAATGTTGATAATAATTTATTCCTTAGCTGTAAGAGGAAATTTAGTTTTGTTAAAAGGAACATAAATAGGAACTTCATATGTTCATTTATATTCCTTGTGAATTTTTGCATATATTATTTCTGTTCCTCCTTCTCTGTCAGTGCTTTACTGCCTGCTCCTTTCTGAAAAGATGAATCAATTGCCTTAATTATGTGCATGAAGAAACTACAGAATCATGAATTAATATGCTTATTTTCATAGCTGGACATCCTGGTTCTTATTCCATTCTGGTGTCCTGGTCTGAGAGTCCATGGGGCAGATTGTCAAACCAGTAAGACCAGGAACTGGGAGCAGACTGGGGATGGTTGCTGGGCTGCTGAGAGTTCTCCTGATAAAGCAGATATTCAGGAATTGGCTGATCTGTATCACGTCAGCTGAGCGGGGGTCTAGTGTGCTCAGTGATGTGGAGCAACAGAACAGTCCTTATCAGATGGTCCTTATCAGATGATGCATGTGAGAATCAGCTGCTGAAGGCATAAAGTGGTTCTGTCATGTACCACTCTGAACATTCAGAAAAAAGTTGAGTGACTGCAAAAGGCTTCCACTTTCTGTGCTCCACTGATAAGAGTTTTTTGGCTATATACAGGGTTACTTTTCATAAGGAAATGCCAATTACTCAAACCCAAAAGCTTTTCTGATACTGCACAATTTTCAGTGAAATTTTGCTTGAGAAAAACATCCATACTCATAGCTACTTAATGAAATTTGTATTATTTGGAAATAGCTTTTTTTTGTTTTCTTCCAGGGATATATTGAAAGATGTGCAAAGTTTTTTGTGCTTTTGTTTTCTGTATTAAGTTTTATGAATGCCTATAGCCTTTTAAAGCCTTTTCATAATTGTAAACATAAATGTCAAATACTACAGTTGTGTCAAATCTGAACGTGGAATGGAACAGGTAACTTTAGGAGAACTACTGTAGCATTAGTACAAAATTAGACATTCTCATTTTAAATTTTAGAAGGAGAGCAAAATCTAGTAGCTAAATAAAAGTAGTCCAGTTCTATAGGAGGCTGCTGTAAATGTTCTTACAGATCACATAATTACATTGTGTAATCCAACAGTAGAGTTAACTGCTGAGACTTTTTGTTATTATTAGAGAAAACACAACACCATTAATCCAATTTACAGCAGTGTTTATACTTTTAATAATTATGAGCAGCTAGTTCAATATAATGACAAGTCTAATAAATAGAAAATCTGTAAGCATCATGAATAGGATTATCATGATATATTTATTTTATTTTATTTTTAAAATTCCTAATGTCTAAAGGTTTTTCAGACCTCTTAACTGACTTTTATGGAACTCCTATAATCCTATTTATAAAAGAAAACTTTCCAAGTTCATTCACTGATGTAGGTCTGCAAAATACTGTTTAAAGGTTTTTCTGTTTAAATAAGATTTATGAGACAATATGTTTTGGAAAAGTGCCACACTTGTACAAACGTGGGATAGAGAAGTGCTGACAAGATTCAGAACGGCAACTCAAAACCAAGATTATTTATCACAAGAAGACATTGGAGCGAATCTAAAGAAAAAGTAATTATAATTTCCAAAGCAGATCTAGGCCTAACGTATTAAATTTATGCTGTTATAAGGGATGCTACTGAAAAACACAGTGTGGCTTAAGGTAGCATTTATTCCACCACCGATGAAAGGAAAATTTGATTGCTTTATGAGGCACCTAAAACTGGTAGTCTAAGACATATTTTTTAAACCTTCTGCTAGTTGGTATCTGTTGGAGTTAAATGGTGCATGCATTAAAAGATTACAAAATCAAATAATTATTTTGTTAAAGGTTATGTACTTTCCTCTAAGAATATTTCATGTCATTTCAAAATCATTCTGGCGTGTACCAAATTTAGAATTTGGAGCTTGTAAGAGGCTATCCAGCATTTCAACAGAAACCAACTATCCTGGTCAAATTGATTCTTGGTATGTAACAAGACTGGCGTGAGGAAATGGGAAGGTTCTTCCCGATGAAGTTTAGCGCTAAGTCACAAGTTCCAACAATCTGGATATGTAGCTGTGGATATAGTAAGAGACAGCTTGGTACTCGTGTTGTTTGAGGAATACTTGTATAATGAATCCCTCCTCTGTGTGTGGGAGAGCTGTTGTGTCTTGCAAGTCCCGGAGTCCTGCCTTGCTGACACCAGTCACTTGGCTCAGCTGCTTTAGGTATTTTCAGGGCTGAAATGTTTCTGAAGAGCACTGCAAATTAATTTAGTGCATTTGAAGCACGAACTGTGCGTCACTGGTGGCAGCAGTAAAATATCCTTCATGAACTGTTAATCCATGCATCTTTATCATATGCATGAGGTATTAATGGATTTCTAAACTACTCTTACCTGTCTTCACAACTGAAGTTGTTAATGGCTTTGTAATGAAACTTTGAATATAAAAAAACAGTGCAGATACTCTTCACTTAGAAAACACTAATTTTGTCTTTTCATGCCATTATACCAATATGTGATAGAAAGCACAGGTGCTCATGTAAACTAATTGAACTCCTCTGTGTTCTGTGAGATTGGTGCCACCTAAAATTCTGACCTGGGATGCCTAACATTGTTACCAGCATCAGCATTATATTGTTGAGTGGTTAGGATCTAAGAAACAGTGCCTTCAGCCTTAGAGTACATATGATATTTCATAATTACTTGCTTTCTATCAATTAAATATTTAAAAAAACCCTGTATCATTGTTAGAGCTGGACTCAGAAGACTGATCTGTACCAAGCTGCTCTGCCTAGTGACTTGACTGCTATATACTTTAAAGGATGTTTCTTTCATATTGTAGATAAATATAGGAAAAAATTTCATCAACTAGTACTCATAAACTTAAACTGAAGCTGTGTATTAATAAAATTCCTCACTATGGGAGCTATACAGCTATGAGTAGGGTATTTTGTAGGTGAAAGGCAAGGTGAATGAAAACGCCCTCTTAATGATGTTACTCTTCAGTTCACCACTTTGGCATGACTCTGTGAGTGCAGGGAGTTGAGTGGCAGGAAAAAACCTCAGCCAGACACCAAGAAATGAAAATACAAAAGGCCAGGCTCAGTTTAGAGCAAAAGTGTCAAGGAATGTAAGTGAGGAAGGCCTATAGGGGCAAAGTCAGAATTTCCCAAGCCTGGCCCGAGGATTAAAGGGAGTGCTAAAGAGGTTAAGGAGCATGGCTGGAGCATGAAAATGCAGAGTGGGTGCCCATGAGTCCTGGCAGGAACATGTGGGGAGAGCAGGGAAGTGCCTATGCCTCATCATTAATTCCTCCTCCTGAAAAAATAATTCAATCCATGTCAGACAAGTAGATAGCCTAAATGAGGTTTAGTAAATTTTAGTAAGTTTAGTAAATTTTAATGTAATGTTAGTAAATTTAATGTAATTAAATTTTTAAAATTTAATGTAAATTTTAGTAAACTTTTAGCAAGTTTAGTAAATTTTAATGTCCTTTCTGTAAGCATGTTTGTGGTGGAGGTGCCAAGATCTTTTTTTCAATATATCAGAATCTATCAGAGTCTTTGTGGTTGAGTAAGACCAGAAATTAATTAAATTTTATTTTTATCAATCCTCTTTAAGAGTTATTGTAATGTCTGAGATCATTTTGATAAGGTTTATTTCTTTGTACTGTAAGAATATTTTACTCTGCTGTTTCATGTCCTTTTAATGGTGCTGCAATTTGAATTTTATTAAGGGTATTCCAGAAAGAGTCTGAGATTAACTATTCTGGATTAAAATTTAAACTAAGTACAGCAATGTGACCTCAAAATAATAGCCATAGTGAATGAAAATTTTAAGAGTAGAAAACAGCTATTTTATGGCAAAGCATACTTTAAATTACTCCCTGGATTAACTTCACATTAAATCTGATTCACCGTAATACAAATACCTTTCCTTAATACCTGATCTAGGATCTACTGGAGGAAAAATTATTACATTTTTTTAAATTTACATTTCTTCTTCATGTAAAATACATTAACATGTATCCAACAGTAGAATATTAGCAGGATTTTAAGATATAGGCTGATGTATGCAGTTAGGATCACGTTTGTCAGACATCAAATTTCAAAGATAAAGAAAACTGAAGATTAATAGAAAAAATATACAAAATACTAAAAGTCCTTTTTTCTCCAAACAGTTATGCCATGGATCATATGTTTTCCTTTGGGTGCTCATATGCCTGCTTTTTTTGTCACTGTTAGTTGTTCCTGCATATCTCAATTGAATGTTTCTGGGCCTTGAGCAAGTTTCTTCATAAAAATACATAAACATTTTTGCTAGTGTAGTTACTGTATGAAATGCCAGTGTCTATACTTAGTCATGTTCATGTTTCCTTCATGTTCCTTGGTTTTCATTGTAGAGGGGGTCTTTCACCTGATTTTTTTGCATACTCTCAGTTAATTAATCTGGCATTTCAACGCAGCTCTCCTAAAAAGGATGCGAATATATATTTTAACAACCGTGGCATCTGCCTTAGATCTTAAAAAGATAGATCTCTTCATTGCTTGATCCCACAGCCCCAGGGGGAGTGCACTTTTTCTACTTCAGTTTATATGTAATGTATTTTTTTATGGGAATACTTCTAATAAGTTTGGTGCTACAAAGTTTTTAATAAGCTGGAGCAAAGTTTTCATCTACATATTTACCTTTCATTTGAGTGTTTTACTATTGCTTTGGTTTTCTGTATTTTTTTTAGGTGTATTCTCTCAATGGTAAGAAAAGTTGGTGGGTTTTTTTTCCCTTTCTTTGTGTGTATCACTGCACCAGATGGAAACCCCTGATTACTGTTGACACTGAAATCTCTCACACATCTTTCAGAATCACGTCCTTGAGTCTTTAAATCCATTTAAAAACCACAGAGTCCACAGAAATGAATGTTTCTTACAACTGAATCCTTTGTCATCAATAATCATGAAAGACGGCATTAAGAAAACCTCAAACCCCACAGAAATAATGAGCTGAGATATTCATAAAATGGCTTAGAAGGCTCACTTGCTAGTAGGGTCAAATACAGGGAATATACTGACCACTGCATAGGAGATGGCCAGGCCCTGCCCTGAGGGTCCAAACCAAACAAGCACAGCAGCCACTGTCAATTGCTGACCTAGGAAAGTGTGGTGGCTGACCAAAAAGGTGATATCCATCTGAGTCATCGTCATTTTCACATCGTCCTTCCGGAGTGAAATTGCAGAGAGGCTGTAAACACACTCACTAACCTGAGCTCTTACTTTTGAGGTTTGCTTGGCTAAGGCAGAGATGCAAACCCACATTTACCAGAACCAAGCTGTTCATTAGCATTGCACTTGGCTTCCCTTTCTCCGTCATCCATTCAAGAACATCCTGCATTGCATATTCATGACATCATTTATCTGGAGGTGAAAGCATTGTATTGGTAGGAGACTACTGAGCAAGGCACTTGCTCATTTGCATTAATTTTAGGAAATTTAACTGCTGTAGACTTTGCTATATTATTTATCTCTTTCTGTTCAAGCACTTCCTTGTGATCAATGTCTGGACTGTTTGCTACTGTATTAAAACTGGCCTATTCTCCTTGAAAAAGGCTCACTTCTCTGAGCAATGGTATTTTAGATTAAAGTGAATAACTTGATTTCAAAACTGAACATTCCAATAAAAATATGCTGCAGTAAAGGATCTGAAAAGTAATGGAAAATAAAACAATGTATTGTCTGAGAATATGACAGGCAAATCATAGTATGTAGTTACACTTTCTAAGAAACTGTTTTTTTGCCTATTTTGCTTTTAACACACAGACTTCTCCCTTAGTAAGTATGTAAACAAACGTTATAATATTGAGTCAAGAACTGACTAGTTTTCTATTTTAAAATTAAAATATAACCAGGTTCTTAACTTGAAAGGAATGGCAGTGCTTTGTAGAGAAACTGAAGAGTAGTGATTCATTCAGTAGTGCTGTGAAAAATGAAGCAAAATTTGGGAATTATGTTAGTCATGACTGTAAGCGAGTTGAACCTTTCAGGTTAGATTTCACACCCCTAGAGAACATTTAGGAATGTTGTACTGTCATCACTGTGGAGAAGTCACATTTTAATTTCTGCATCCTCAAAAGAGACAGACATTAAGGATAGAATCTTATGTCATTGGAAGGTGGTTTTGAAATTTTCTTATAAACAAATTCTTGCTAGAAGCCCAGTAATTTTCCAACTGAAAGCCCTTTCTGGTAAACAGAACATTTCCAAGCCATTTCACAAGTAATTAAACATAGCCGAATATGTTAGTTCTGTGGTTAATTTTGAGACTTAGTTAATTGGTTAATTTTGAGTTTAGGACTTCTTTTAGAAAGTAATGGGGCAGTAAAGTAATCATTTAGCAACTAAGATGGTCCATGTTATTTTGATCGTGAATATTCTATGGATATTGTCATGATCAGTTTGAGAACTAGGTTCTAAATTTCAATTTAATCTACTTATAATATGTGTGAAGTCTATATAAACAGGCAAATTTAAGTTGTCTATGTTTGCTAGATTTTCTCATTTTAAACAAAACAAGAGAAAAGTAACACTTTTGCTGATAGATTCTGCACCCCACCTTCTGGGGGATGCTCTGTTGCAAACCTGGACCATCAACAAATTGGAAACTATGAAAATATGGTCCCTTTTTAGTCAATAGATAATCAGGCTGGTTTCATAGCGTGTTTTCATATCAGGAAAGACAGTGGGATTAGCAGGTGAGGTTAGCACATTTCATTGAAGCAGAGGAGTTAAAGTGCTCTGTGGGGTGTGTAAGAACACGATCTCATCAATGTCCTGAGCACAGTATGGAAAACAAAGGCACTTCTGGTAAGGATAGCTGCCTGTCCCTGCCTAGAGTCCTCCACATTAGAGCCTTGTAGGAGGAACTCTTATCTTTTGTGTGATTTGAGGCAAAAAATCCTGCAAGAACAAAGGAATGGCCTCTAATCCAATCTACCTCCCAGGCCTACAAACCTGAACCCTTTACATTGAAGTGCCAGGCACTCTGCAGGCTGAGGAAAATGGCAGCTGTGTACCAGCATTGGCTACAAATGATATTTTATTTGGTTTGCTACACTTCCTGTCACAACTGTGTCCAGAACAAAAATACAGTGTGCATATAGACCATATATACTGCTTGATAATGGATTTAATGTGATACTGTTCAGGAATTACTTTGGAAATATTTTTTTCTGGTGAGGTCCAGGGTCTTTTATCTGATTAAGGCAACTAATCCTGAAGTATTCAAAGATGGAGCTATTCAAGGACAGTGAATTTCAGTCTTATCTCACGCTAATTCAAATTTAGTTTCTCATGTACAAATCCTAAATCAGGATCTCATGTGTAAATAAGAATGGCCATGTTACATGTCATCATATTTATGACCTTTCTTAAAGAATGTAGGGAAAAGGTTCACCCACTTGATTCTTTCCTCTTTAAAACATTTATATAGCTCTCAAGTGTTTAAGCTAATCTGATGTTCTACTTCTCATTACCAAGACCTGCTTTGAAGTACTTTATTTGGCAATTCTTCAGCAGAACATTTATTTTTAACAATTCCAAATGCCAGAAGTTAGTTTCACACATAACATAGAGTGCTGAATTCTAGCATCTCCTGTTTTTTTTCCTACACTTTAATTGCAGTATTGCGGTTTTAAATAAAAACCCTGTTCATATTTTTACGTTGCCATATACATTACATGTACTTTATTCTTTCTTCAGAACCACTGAGATTGTAATGATTTTACAGCACAATTGTATGTAATTACTACAGCTGTTGTGCTAAAGCATTTATGTCTTGCTCTGTCTTTTGAATGAAAAATTCTTTTAGTGAAAATAGACTTGTCGAAGCTGTTAATTATTCAGTAGAAAAGACATCTCAATTAAGGTGGTGGCATTTTTTCTACAATAGTTTAGGCAGACTAAGATAACGCTTAAATGATTTTATGCAGTAGTCTCTTCAATGCAATAGTTCATCATGCAAATATTTGGGATTTTTACATTTCACAATTTTATCCCAAAAATACAGATCTGTACTTTGTTCCTCAGAACCCATGATACACATTAAAAATAAAATTCAAGATAAATTGGCTGTGTCATCCCATCTGGAAGGTGTGATTATATATTAAAACTTCTATACTTTAGTACTTCAAGTATTTAAGTTTAAGTAGGAAAGAAGAACTTCCAAATCCACTGAAAAGTGAGAGCTTGGATCAAAGTAGGATTATGTTAGTGATTATGTTGATCTGTTAGTCCAGCTGAACCAACTACCCTGATTCATCTGATAGCACAGCTGTACATGCACGGGACTCTCATCTGATTGTGTGGAAAGACTTCACTAGAATTGATGTAAAGTATCTTGAAGGTAAACTAGATTGTTTTGACAGTGTCAGATTGTTACCCACAGTCTTGTGCTATGAGATATGGGAGCAGGTGGGGCAATTTTTCTGAGGAACAGGGAGATGGAATGGACCACACAGCGATAGTTGGGGCACCACATCTGACCATGTTCTTAGACCAAGTATGGGGGACTGCCATTTCAAAAAACTCTTCTTCTGTACTGCATTCTTATACAGGCCTTTAGGTAACCTCTGCTCACTTAATATATTATCAGCTGTCAGTTGTGTATGTGTTGAGAGAAATGCAAATTGGCAAGAAACAACTGGACATGGCACTTGGTGCTGTGGTTTAGTTGACAATGTGGTGTTTGGCCCTAAGGTTGGACTTGATCTTGGAGGTCTTTTCCAGCCTTAGTGATTCTGTGATTCTATTGCATACTAAGCAACAAAATGGAGTTATATTTCATGCTCTGTACAAGGAAGTCAGCAGATCAGAAACAAATATAAAATAATTTATAAATAGGCCCAGAGTCCCCAGATTACTTACCAGGATACAGATTCTACAGTTGCAGGTTTTTGATGTCTCAAAAAATCTGTAACTACTAAGCAACAAATTTAAGAGTTACTGGGAGTGTTAGCTGTTAGGGTTTAGCCACATTTATAAAAGTTGACCTGTGGTTTGCGGCAAGGACATTCTGTCCTGGTTCTAATTTCTGTTTCTGGAAAATGAAAATGTTTATTATATACAGATTATATAGTATTTACTGTGGTTTGATTCCACATAGAAATCATAGAACAAACTGGAATTATTTAAATGTTCCTATATTATTTGGTCATATGTGATTTTATCAAGTAGAGGAAAGGATACTTGTGCTGCCATAGTTGAAGATTCTTTGATCATGGTTGAAGATTCTTTAGTCATTATTTTAGTGCTGAACACTTAACAATCTTCTCTCCTTAACGGCTGCAGAAATTGCACCAAAAAGGCTTTCACAAGCAACGACAGCAGTATGTTTTGTAAGTATTAGCCTAGAAAATATTTTCAGTACAAAGTTACCAGTTCTGGTTAATGCAGTTTTAAACCAAAGAACTTCAACTGGTTTTTATATGGTGGTTTGTTATCAATATTTCTAAAAGGACTTTTTTACTTCTTTGCATGCCCTTTTCAAAGGATGAATATCAACATTTATCAACCTACATTTTCTGGTCCCATGGACTGAAGGAGATAATCTGCCTTTTAGCAGCTTTGATCACTATGCTCAAAGCTGCTGTCTGCAGGAAAAATAAAGCTTTTTAAAGGACTGTTGGAAATAAGGGCTTTGTGCCTTTTCTGTGTGCTTATTACATTAGCTTCAACAAGTTAAAAATACCAAAGGCCGGCCGTCATCTTCAAGCACAATTTTTGATAGATGATGAGTTGACATTTGATTTCCCAGCTTGTTGATAGTGAATTCAGCAAGTACATGATGAAGAATTTGAGACATCTTGTAGCATTTGGCAAGTTCAAGATGAAATAGCTTTGGCTAGGACCCTATATAATGTGTAGAGAATTCAGAAAAACTTTTTGGATTAAATGTCAATCTTCAGACAAAAATAAATATTCAGCAAAAGCCATTAGAAGGATAATTTGCAATTTCCAAATCACTCCTATATATTTTTATTGTCTTTGATTTCATGGATTGATTGTGAAATAGGAATGTCAAATAATGGAAATAGACATTGAGACAATAGAAACAGTTATAATGTTTAGGGTAAGGAGACTAGTTGATTACTTGTTGGATCTAACAGAAGACAGATAAAATGCCCAAATGTTTGTACATACTAAGTAATTTGAAGTTTGAAGATTTTTGATTAAGCTTCAACCTGGAAAGGAATTGAATAGCAGAACCAAATAAGTATTAATGATGGTTCTTTAGCAGAAGTGAGAGAAAAGTTTTAAAGACACTTAAAGCTTGGCTAAGTTCATTCTGTAGCTTGGGTGTGCACAAAGGAAGGTCAGAGAAATTCAGAAGTGTGAGAATTCGTGCTCATGGCATATATTAAATCTAATGGTGAAAGTGACTTTTGGGAAAGGATGAGTAACCTGGGGAGGCGTGAGAGACAGCAGAGAAGAGCAGCAGTAACAGTCTCTCCAGTGCAGCAGGAGAAGATGATGGAGGATGGTGAAAAGTTACAGTGCTGCAAACAGCAGACCTTTATTATCATTGAGGTCAAGACACCGTGGCTTCTCAGGCACTTGAAATTTGTTGTATTTGGTTTGTTGAGAATTATGCAAAAATTTAAAAATGTGTTTGAGACCTTGAATTGGTTTATGTTTTCAGGTAGAAAACCTGTAAAACTCCATGGTGTTCTGTTGTTTCAGCTGGGTGCTAAAGCAAATGTAGGAATTTTGACTAAACTTTTTTAACACACTTGTTTAACCTGTTACTAAATGAGACACAAAGGATAATGTTTGTGTAGCATTAGAATAGTAAATATTACATTTATAGGATAAGGTAAAATGTATTGAAGCCTAATAGAGAATGCCTGTCTGAAGGAAAACCATTTCGTCCTGCATAAAAATAGTATTTGAACAACCAAGGCAATTATATCACCATGAAAAAGCAGAGTATTATCATTAAGAAAAATGTAAAATTTGGCGTTGCTATATAGCTGCACAACTTCTATTTCAATTCTTCAATATGGAATTGAAGTTTTGGTATATCAAAATGTTGTCTGAATTACCAGCATGGTCAATATTTATTTTCTGATGACTGAATCATAATTACAGGTCAGTGTGTACCGCTTAAATGCTTAAAATAATCACGAAATACATGTGATTCATGAAACCCTTAGCAACCACAAGACTTCCTGTGCATAAGCTGAGACACAGCAGTGACTGAGAAGTAAGTTCATTAAACACATTTGCAGCACTGAAAACACGGTATATCTTTCTTGTATTTCTCCATGTAAGGGTTTATTGAGAGCCTCTCTAATTAGAAGAAATATTAGGTAACTGAATTTGGAGCTGCATTTTTTATGATTTCAAGGAAGTAAAACACACATTAAGGTCTGCTTCAAGAGCTGCCAGTTCGAAGCCTTGCTCCCCATTGATCTGCTGGCCTTGCCTTGCTGGGCAAAATATTCCCATATCAGCTGGTTTTTCTCTGACATAATGTAAAATACCTTGAAGTAAAGGTTAGCCATTTTGAGGTTGTGATAATTGGCCACTTCGTAACTGCAGGTAGGAGCAGGTGCTCAGTGGTGGGGAGACTAAAGTGGCAAATAAAGGCAGTTTAGGGAAAGGAGGCAGAGGGTCTTTTTCTCAGGTTCAGAAGTTAACTTCAGGCTGAATTTTCCTCTTCTGGTTCTTAATGACTCTTGAGCTGAGCCTTTAACACTGATTTATTCTCAGTGATTACTAGTAATTTATTTTACCTTGGAAATAAAAATGGCAGTTAATTTAATCAGAAATTGAAATTGTCCAACTTGTCTGCCTCTCTACTTTAAAATCTCTCTTGTTAAGTAATGCCACCCCTGCACCTTTCTTTGTTAGCACTTCAGCCTGTGTTTAAGACAGTTACTCATTATCTCCAAACATACTTCTCTCATTGGACTTTCCTTGGTTCCATAGAAAAGAAGACTTTCGCATGAGGACATTGCAAAAAGTCATATTTGATCACTGATTTCTTACCTTTTAAAAATTTTTCTTCTTCTTCCTTTTTGTAGTTACTGAAACTGACATACAAAGCTTTTTTAAATATCATAACATCACAAAATCTATCTACAGTTAATTTGGTATAACCCCAGAAAGCTACAGTAGATTTAACAAAACTTTAGTTCAAACATCTGAGTGAGGAAGTTGGAAACAAGTCAGTTGTGGTTTTGATGTTGTTAACCAAGAAATGCTTCTTCGTGTCCCAGTAAAATCCTTGTTTCCTCTGATTTTCCTGTGTTGCTGGGTGGGCCTCAAGGATTTTTGCCCAAAGCTGGACAGTGGCATCAGCTGACAGAGAGGTGATAACTGGGGAAACACAGGCCCCAGTAATGTCTCAGACATATTATTGGAGAGAGATGAGAGCAGCGTGCATTTAGATTTTCCATAAAAGCATTTAATCCCACAGCACTGTTAATGATGTTTACCAAGATGACAGAAGATGGTTCTCCACCCACTGCCTTTATTAATTGCTGATGTCTCTTTCTCCCTTACAAACTGGGGCTGCTAGTTTTATAATGCGGTTTTCAGGTGTCCTGAGATAAATAATCTTCTTTTTTTTCATGTTTTATATCACATTAGTTCTGCATACAATTTTCCTTGCATCTTAAACCAGTTGTAATAGTCCTTTCTTCTCTTTCACAAAATAGCTCCTCCAGTTTTTTCTTTTTGCTGTTTATTATTTCTTAGTAGCATTGTTTGGAGGCTGGGTAAGACAATTACTTCCAGTTTAAAGTAATACTTCAGGTTCTCAAATAGTATTCCTAATGTTCATTTTCAATTTATCACAATTAAAACAAACAAATAAAAATCCTCCCAATACAGCTGAAGAAATAATTATTTTTTAATTACCTTTCCTTGTCCTTTTCACAGGTTTCTTTGTCTTTTAAAATGGTGGGCTATGAGTGTGTTAACACTTGTTGCTTAGTCTTATAAATTTATTAGTTTCATTACTGAATTGTCAGCTCCTAAGCTCTGTGGCTATTCACTTTAATGCAGAAGACGTTGAGTATGCTCAGACCATTCATATACTGCTATAACCCACTTAATTTTGCTGTGTTGGAAGTCAGTTTTTCTAACTTCTGGGGTAGACTTCATTATTGTCACATGACAAGTGTCTGATCAGTGACAATATGGAAGGATTTTATTGCTGTGTCCAGCTTCCTAATGGGAAGTTGTACAGAGACAGTTTTTTCTTGGAACTGCACAGCAAAGTCTGGGCCCTCAGGTTGCCACAAAGGACATGTTGGATGTTATGAAAACATGCTGCACCATGAGGCTGATTGACCATTTAAACAGTTTTTTCCCTAGAGTTTTTGAAATCTCCATGCATTCAAAGCTTGAGCAGAAATACCTGTGAATAATTTTATCTAACTTTGAAGTTATATCTGTCTTTGAGGTTAGCCTTGTCTAGAGCAAGAGCTTGTACTAGGTGGAGGTCCCTTCCAACCAAATTATACCTTGATCCTATGATACATCTGCACTGGGTCAGCTAAGGACTCCTCAGGACATCTTCACAAAGAATGGTGCACGAGATAAGGTCACTTGTGTCCTTTTGTGAATCTACAATATCTTCTTCAGAATCACTTTAAATTTGCCTGAGCAGTGTCCCAATCATCCGGTCTGTTAGTGTGTTCTGCATTCCTCCTAGAATATGAACTGTACCCACAGGGCACAGCTGACTGTCACCTATGCAGCAAGATACTGCAAGATCATTGTGGCTTAAAGGCTCCCCCAGGGACTCATTTCCAGCTACAAGCATAAAAATGATTCCAAATACCTGTCACCTCATCTATCACCTCAGATAATATGGAACCACTGGAAATGGTAGGATTTGAAGCTGTTTTAAGCTGATATGGTTCTACCAGAGCCTGGCCCCCTGCTGTGCAGTGTTACAATTTTATTTTTTGAGTATTTTTATGTATTTGAAAACAAGTTTTCAGATTTATTTATGCTCCCACTTTGGAAAGTGTGATTCAGAGATGTGCTCAAATATGGAGGGAACAGTGGAAGTGACAGAAACACCCTGCAGCTATTTGCAAGTAGTGGCACTGATGCTGCCAGACCCACCTGGGCATTTTGGCATTGGTGCTTAGGAGGGGCTGTGTGTGTGTGTTTGTGTGCAGTACTGAGGAGCACGCACGCCAGGAGATACGTGTGTTGGCTTCTGGGAGATGTCTGTGAATAACCTTCTTCAGTCTACAGGTACTCTGAAGTGGAAGAAGTTATGTACTGGAAATGTCTCCCATGCATATGGTTATTTCTGTGTAGGAGATGAGCTCCCAGAGTATTTCATCTGCCCACTTCATTTCTCTGAGGAAATTTTTTAACACAACATTTTCCATTCCATTGATATGCAGTGCACTGTGTAAAATACCAAGTAAATATGGTTGCTAAGAGCCTTATTTGTTGCATGTGCTAGGCTAATTTGAATTGAATTAAGGCTTTAGGGAGCTGAGGAGGTTGGTCTTAACACCCCATTTGCTAAAATTATCTTTACACACTTGAACATAATTGTACTTAGACCAAAGAAATATGTAGAAAAACACTAAAGTGGTTTTATGATAGAACAGTACTTTTCAAGTTTATGAATTTTTTTCAAATATCACTGTAATTTTGTTATTTATATATTTGAATTAGGTCCAATCAAATATTGTATGCGCATAATGAAAATAATATATAGTATGTATATGTATGAAATATATTATTATCACAGAATCACAGAGTAAGCTGTGAGTTGGAAGGGACACACAAGGGTTATTGAGTCCAGCTCATGGCTCCACACAGGACACTCCCAAGAGTCACACCATGTGCCTGAGAGTGTTGTCCAAACACTTCTTGAACTCTGACAGGCTTGGTGCTGGGACCGTTTCCCTGGGCAGCCCATTCCAGTGCCCAAACTCTCTCTGGTTTAAGAATCTTTATGTGATATCCAGCCTAAACCTCCCCAACACAACTCCAGGCCATTCCCTTGGGTCCTGTCACTGGCCACCGCAGAAGAGATCAGTGCTGCCCCTCCTCTTTCCCCCATGAGGAAATTGTGACTGCAATGAGGTCTCCCCTCAGTCTCCTCTTCATGTAGCATTTGCATATTTTATGTATGCTGGTTCATGTCATAAATATGATCTTTTTCTGAAGGTAGTTATCTTAATGCTGAATCAATTTCACTGCACTTTTTATCTAAATGCTCGTTTCACAATTTTTCCTGCACATAAAAAAGATTATTTAATGGAAGTTATGTAACAATAATGATATATACTTAATTACAGAAATCTTTATTTTACATGATACAGAACTGTAGATTATTTCTACTCAGAGATAGAGTGCAGAAAGAGGGAAAATACCTATACTTTAAGCACCCATTTAGTAACGGCTCTGCACTTTTACTGATAAGGTTTTCATTTCACTCCAGTGCTTTATCTACTCTGTATGGTTAAGTTGAGCAGTGTCAGAAGCATTCTTGTCAGCAGAGTTTAGGAAAAATCTAGTATTCAAGGAATGTATCAGTGTAAGTGTATTGCTGCAGAGACATGAGTTGATGCATTACAAAATCCCCTTTGGGCGTATCCGTGTTTGTACTGTAAAACAAAGTTCTCAAAACTAAAAGTTTAAAGCACACTTGGGAATATTTGGATTTTTCTACTGCCATGGGCACTGCCTTTCCTCTGCTATAATGATGAATTTATTATAAGCACAGACATGACAGACTTCCATATTAGCTCACACTAATAAGAATACAAATTCTGCATCAAAAACATACTGGAGGCCTAAATAAAAATTAAAGACATTTAAATGAAGCAAAATCAGTCTACTATGGTTATAAAAAATATATAATTAACCACCTAAGCGTGGAAAAATTATAGTACGAGAACACACAAAGTTATATATATATTTTTTTTAATTAGAGACTGAGGCATAATAGTTAATGTCACAAATGAATAGGAAATTACTTTGATGATGGTTAAAATGTCCTCTCTGACTTTCTGGAAGGTATAAGCCATTTTTTAGTACACCTTACGAATTTAGCAAGCTATAAAATCATAAAACCAGTCATTTGTAAGTGCATTCTAAAGCCAAATTTTCTTAAGACAAGAGATGGAGTGATGGTCCTTGCCTCTCCATTGTTGTGTTGGTTCCAATGTTTCAATGAGAAAATGAAGTCACTAAATTTGATAGAATTATAGCACTGATATTATTTTTTTTTTTTCACAGATTAAGATGCTTGGTAAAGCAGCTGGAGAAGGGTGACATTAATGTGGTGGATTTAAAAAAGAATATTGAATATGCAGCATCTGTGCTGGAGGCAGTTTATATCGATGAAACCAGGTAAGTCTGGGGGGGGGGAAAGGAAAGAATGTTGCAAATTGTATTTTAGAAATTTGCATGCAGTTGTCACCGGCATGAGCTGAAGGTCTGTGCACATCAGAAGAAGCATATGTGGCTCTTGGGTCTTTTAGTGACAAGGTTAAAGCAAGTAAGATTTCAAAGGTCAGATGTAACTGTTGTCTGGAAAGAAATGGTCACAGAAATGAGTCAGAGTAGCTGGCCAGTAAATACACCAATGAATGAAAAGCAGTGATTTATTTTATAATGTTTGATGCTTAGTTTCTGTTTATTGTTGGCAGTATTACTGGCAATCATGTGGGTTAATTCCAATTAAAATAGAAGTTCTAAGTATTTGGCTTCTTAAAAGAGTTTTAAGATATGGACTGTATTGAAATTAGCTAGCTAACTTACTGTTTTTATTTCTGCATGCTGGCCTCTCCAAGTTTTTTCTAAGCAGAATGGTCTTGCAAAGATGTCAGCCAAAACTTCCTCGGTACCACTGGAGCATGAAGTATATGTCTTATTTCTATATTTGAGAATTATTTCATGGACCTAACACTCTCTCTGTGGTGTGTGCCCTCCCCTTGCCAATCTACATAGCTGATACAGTGCTTGAGGTCCTGCTGCAGAGATAAACCACTGGTTATTCCTCGATACACCTCCCAAACACTGGGATTAAATGGGTGTAGTAGTCACAGCTCTTTCTGAGCAGTAGTGCCAGGACTGGGAAAATAAATTGAGATTTACTGAGTTTCTAAACTGAGGCAGCTTCTGTGGAAGTGAATAGTAGGGTGGCAGTGAGGAATCCAGTCTTTCTGGCTCCGTGTGGGAATATCAAGACAAATAGCAGGCATTTCATGCACAGAGAAAACAGCTACCACTGAAAATACATAGGCCCTGTGGCAGCAGCAGGTTCATTGTTTTTGCTGTAAGCAAATCTTTAAATAAGCTGATTGCCCTCATAGAACTTGACAGCAAGATTATTAAACTACCCAAAAGAAAACAAACATATGTAATTTTATAGTGATTTGGAAGATTTTCATAGTCCTCTGGTTATTTTCTTGATCCTAGGGCCACTATGACCTCCTAATGGTGACGATTTTCAAAAATTCTACTTCAGTGTATCAATAAAGATTTTCTCTTCTGGAACCCATTGCACAACCATGTTTAATCATATTTACTTATTGCATCCAGTATTTTACAGAATATTCTGACTTTTCACTGTACTAAGTCATGATATACCTGAGACAGGTGTCTTGTTTTGCTCTTATTTATTGAATACTTTTGTTCACCAAAGAAACTTGAGTTTGTGGACCTACCAGATTTTGGTAGCATTCCTTATATAGATATGTATTAAGCATACATTTTATGTATATCTTTCTGTACCTATATCTGTATTTATGAAGTTTATATATGTAGACATATGAATCAAAATCTGCTCTAAGTAATAGTTAAAAGTGAGACTATAATGAAACCTACTTTTCTACTTTTATTCTTTTAATTTTAGTGGTTTGTACTTCTCTATTGTACCTCCATATTGTTCCTTTTGGCTTACAGTATTTGATTTTGGTTTTAATTTCTCTTCCTGGGACTAAAGTAGTCTTCATGAAATTCAGAATCATTATGATGAGTTTTTTTAACCTGGTGGTCTTTGTGTTAATTTTATCCTAGAAATGTGGACTGACCCTCCACATCTTAGTTGGACAATGTTACTTATGGGTCTATTTTAAATTTTGACACTTCCCCATTAAAAACAATTGTAAATGGTAATCTGTAAAATTTGTAATTTACTAACAATTGTAAATTGTAAATTCATTGCGAGGCTGGGAAACACTGTATTTGCTACTGATACTTTCATAGTAGACTCTTTTCCATGGCAAGCTGCAAAGATAATTATGTTTTAAATAGCATGGCCATTATTCTGTAATCTAAGAGTACACTCAAAAATATAAGCACACAAAGAAGGTCTCTTGAGATCCTAGGAAGCCAGTCCTTAAGGAACAAAGCACTGAGTCAAATGGAGGCTGAGTTAGCTGGTGTGGTTGCATTTGTCCTCGTTCCCACCAAAGAATACAGGTTCTTTGTCTTGCACAGAGCTGCTTCTGTGGGAGTCTGGAACTGAGTTAATTGCACGCATTAGTAGATTAGAAATAACAGTTTAGATCATAAGCAAAAGGGCCCATTCCTGCTGAGCCTGAACATGCAATTTTATACATCACAAAGTTCAAAAAACTTCAGTCAGTTTCTTACATATGAGTTGCTGTTCAGTCAGTGTCTGCAACTCATATGAAAATACCCATGCTTTCTGTTTTAAGCCCAGTATTGATCCCTGGATTTTGTCCTGATGAATTTACTGACCCATTGCTAAAGTATCCAAGCAGAGGAAGACCTCAGCTTCAACCAGCAATCTAAAATTTCATCCTGTTTGTGGTGTTCTCTTCTTCCCCACTTTTCTGGGCAACAGACCTCAATATCAGCTGAGGATAAGGTCTTTCAAATATTTCTATAGACAGAAACAGCGATCTCTACAGATCAGGAATAGAAAGAATTTGTTACTTGAATCATCTTTCATATGCTATGAAGCAGGATGATAAAACTCTCCTGACAGTGGTCCCTCGCCTATTGCAGAAGGGCTTTCTGCAATTCTTCACAGACACAGAGAAGAAAAAAGCAAAAAGAAAAGTCAAAACTAAGGTCAGTAAAGACATGTAAGTATGACATATCCCACAGAACATGGTCAATAATGTAGCCAAGGATCAAGGAAGAACCTGGACTCTTCCACAGCTCCAGCAAGCCATTTATGCTACCTAGAAATTAAATCTCTGGCATTGTTCTGGCAAAACCATTTTTCTCTAGATAAGCCTGAGGATTTTTTCAGTGAGAAGTTCCAATTTCTTGCAGTAGAAGATACCCATTTTTACCCCCCATACACCATTACTTCGTTTGAGTTTCTTGAAAAGCCTATATCGTATTATAAAGTTGTGTGTGCACATAGAAGGACATTCAAACATGTATGTTGATGGCATATTGAATCCTTATTTAAAGTGCAACAATCAGCTGCAAGTAGCTGTAGAATTCACACCATTTAGCAGAGGAAATATTTTTTTCAGATCCTCTGATTTCCCTTTGTCTGCTCCCGTGTTTCTCTGCACTAAAGCCATTTATCTGAGCATTTTTTGTAACTGTTTGCACATACTTCATTCTTGAGCTTTCTGAAACTCTATGGAGCTGGGTTAGGGTGAAAGCAAAGAAACACCACAACAGGTTTTACTTATGAAGTTCTGAGAGTAGTCTTCTTAGAAACAGGGATAGGCATTAGGGATAACCTTCCAAAATGAGGAAAAATTGGTTTGGGGCAGTGACTGTCAATATCTCTATAAAAGGTTCTGAGCTGATGGGAAGTTGGAAAGCCCGGACATCAGGCATTAAGTAAGTGCTGCTTTCCTATGAGCTTCATTATCTGTGGCCCAAGTCACTCAATAATCTTGTTTAACAAGCTCCTTTTTGGACTGCTGCATCTTTCAGTGCCGCACCAAACTCTTCCTTGAAAGAGATCAAACAATCTGGTAGCTGAAGCAGTGGTTAACCATCAGCTGAAAATAACCAGGAGACTCTCACAGCTCCAGCCCCTCAGCAGATTTGCTCTGTGGAAGAAGTTCAAACTTACTCAACAGATGTTATAAATAATTCTGACAAATCTTGCAGAATTTTCTCCATTAGTACCTGCCACTTGGCTCAAGGCAGTGGAAGAAGGATATTTAGAGTCAAACAGGAAATAAATACAGCCTGATAATTCAGTCATGACAGCTGTTCCGTTCCTTGTAAATGCAGCTCTTCATTCACACTAACTGAAAAGAAAGTAAGTCAAATAAAATTTAGATGGAAATTACAAGATGAAAGGAAAAAAATGTATTCCAAAGCTAAATAATAATAATAGTAGTAGTAATCATAATAACAGTAATAATAATAATAATCATCATCATCATCCTTATTGTGGAGACTACTTTTATTCTGTTCTGCATAAAATCAGAATCGTTTATTCCAATTATGTTTTATTTTTTAAATGCCTTAATATGTTAGAAAATATACTTGATTTCAGGAGGATATTTAACGGTGCAGTTGCAGTTCCGTACAGGGTTTTGGTTTGTTTCAGGTTGTATAATGCCCTTTTAATAAGGCTTTAACTACTTGAGAACTTTTGACTTAGAAGAGACTGCATTTCTGTAATGCATGAAGTAGCTCTGCATTATATAGCTGGCAGGTTTTTTGAGCATCTTTTATTCAACAAAGCATAATATCAAATACAGGTTCATGAAGAAAAAAGTAATTTCATTAAAGGTGACATTGTAGCAATATATATTTGCATGAGAATTCTGGAAATAGTATTTCAATGACACTACAATGGCAGACACAGTTCTTGATAAAAAGCTCTTTTTAGAAAAAAAAGCTCTTAGAAAAAAAATACACATTGTGATATGTATAATGTTAGCTAAAAAGGAGGTCATGGAACCTGGACTTTGTGACTGCTGTTGTAATAAACACCTTGGACTAAACTGAATTTCCAGCAACGCTCCAAGTATTTCTGTGGTTTTGGGACTTACAGGGACAAACGCATCCTCAAATTTTGGGCAAAAAGGAAATAGTTTAAATTGCAAGACGAAGAGTTTTGTTATTTCATCTCACCAAATGTCTGTGGTACCCTTCAAGCACACCACAGAAATATCTGTGATAGGAATATGCACGTGTGTGTCTTTGCCACGTGAGGTCCAAGGAAGGAGGACAGATGCTTGACTGGATACTGGTGCCCCCAGAGCTGTGTGTTGTGGAAGTGGGAATGGAGCTTAGCAACAGCCCAACAACTAAATGAAACTCCCCTGTTTCCTGGAGATTCTGAGGTGAAGGATGGTTGGTATAGCCTGTTCTTGGGCAGCTTTCAGTATGCAGTTTGGCTTCTGTTTGCAAACTGGAGAAGGCTGTTCCCTGGTATTTTCAAGTTTTTCAGTACTGCAACAGAACCCCGGTCCGTGGCAGCTGCTCTATCTTAGGCTAGAAATTAATATCTCAGAAAATAATAAACTGGGATGATGCATACTTGGTAACCCTGTGCTTTCTTTCACACTCTTCCAGCCATCAATATATGTTTAGGAGGTTCCTGTTTTATATGAGAGCCAAAGTCAGTGAAGGCCCCACCTTTTATGTTTCTTATAATATATAATTTTCACGAGCTGTATTTTAGTATCAGCATTGTAAGGCTCTGAGCTAGCAGTCCATGAGTTGCTGCTGAGCATCTCACAGCAGGAAATTGTTCCTTGACATTGCAGGACCATTGACACTCAGTTCTCACCTGTAGCACACCAGATGGAGCTGACTGTGAGTCACAGAGTTTCACTGCCTGTAAGGCTCTGGTTTTGGAAAGAATTGTGCCAATTCAGACACCAATACCTACTCAGGGATACCAGCAGAGATGGTCACACCAGCAAAATTTCTTTGATGGTGCAAGGCTGAGAAACTTAAATTTTATTACATCAAAGAGATGTACATGTTTTTAAAAACATTTATCCTCAATGTCTCAGTCTGAAAAGACATTAATTTGCTCATTTATACATGAAGGTGAATGTTTCATTCACAGAACAGTAGGGTATTCAGTCAATGATGTAATTTATTTTGAAAGATCTAGAACATATTTCTCCTGAAAATTACCTTTTTGGGAATAATCTATGAATATTAAAGAACATAATCTGCCTAATGCCAAGGATAGAAGAGGTGGAATGGGCTGCTCTATTTGGTAATTATTTGCCAGAGGAAAAATATAGTCTGTGTGATTCCTCTCTCAGCTGGCTTAGCTGGGGACATATTTGAAGAGGCAATTATTTAAGCATGAAGTTAAATTTTAATCTTGAATATTCAGTCAAGTTTGCTGAGCATGTATTGCTGTCCTCCATAGCCAACCCATGGTTAAATGTACTTTGCCTGAACAAACAAATGTACCATTTCAAGTAAATCATTAGGTTTATCCACTAAGGGAATCTACAATTGATACTTTTGCAAAAGCTGCTATTGAGAAAAAGCTTATTGTGTTGAGATTAATTCAGTACATTCCACCCTTATAAAAGCTTAAAATAAGCCTTTGAAATCTTTTGTACTAAGCTAACGTGGTTTGCTTTTGGTTATTTTGGGGGTTTTTTTCTGAGAGGAAAATTTACAAGAGCATTCAAGTTATATAGAAATGCATTTAAAATCTCTGGAAATCTATTAAATTCGGACTAAAGCTTCTCAGTTCAATTAGGGTATTTAATAAATGGCCAGCATCTCTTTTCCAAAGTTATTGAGCTTTTCTGTTTCAAAGTTTTTGCTGTTATTTTAGTTCTCAGTCATGCTCTGAATTAGTCCCTGCCCTATAGAACTCCCAGAATACCCTATCAAAGCAACTGGAGGGGAGGGAAAGGAAAGGAAAAGGAAAAGGAAAAGGAAAAGGAAAGGAAAGGAAAGGAAAGGAAAGGAAAGGAAAGGAAAGGAAAGGAAAGGAAAGGAAAGACACCAGCTCACAGCTGTACTCTGAAAAATGATATTTTTTAATAATGAGTATCCTGAGCCAAACCTTAAGATTGTTGTTAGCCTTTGGTATATACCTCTGCATTTCTGAATAGGCAGTACATATCAACAAGTTAAAATTTCAGTAACAGTTCCTACATTGCTTCTCTTCTGTTGTAATACCTGCACTTATTCCAAATTATTTTCCGCTTATTTTAATTAATTGGTAATTCTTCATACAAGGACAATTCTTCTAAGAATGTGTTAATTTCATGAATACATGTTGGTAAAATCATCATTTCCTTTGGAAAGACCTTTATGTACTAAAAATGCCCCTCATTCATTTTTGCAATTTGTTTATCCTTCGTGGGAGTCAAGAGAACCTTTTAGTGGATGTAAGTGGAATTTCTAATGGACTATAGAGGATGGAAATATTGATTGAATATATTGATTCATGCTTAATCTGGAAGATAGGCGGATAATAGAACTAAATAATTGGTAAAAATGTGAACTGACTATTTAGACTGTAAATTCTTCTGCATTCTACACCTAGGAGAGAACTTTCTTTAATTCACTCTTAAGGGCTTGATTAGTTCACTAATTGGCAAAGAGCTAGTACCACCTTCTCAACCTCTTCTCTGGAAATCTTTCACTACCTCTGTTAGGCAGCATGACTGATCAACAAAGATGGATTTTTTTTCCCCATAGCCATTATCTAATTTTAATTTTTTTCATTTTCTTTTCTTTCTTCTCCTCCATAGTACATCTGACATATTCCTAAGGGAAAAGAAATACACTTCTGACTAGTGCATTACTATATTTAAAATTCTGATTAAATGAAAAGAGAGCTAGAAATTATCACTACTTGAGTTTTGAAAAATTGTTCTTGGCAAAAACACCACAGTACTGCGACAAGAAGATCAGGTTATTAGTTACTATGACTGCAGTATTAATTGATTGCTAAGCTGAAATGCCATGGGCCATGTCTTACTTATTCCCACAACTGTCAATGAAAGTTCTACTCATGGAATGAATAGAATTAAATAACCCAAGCCTCCCCCTCTCCTTCCCACGCATATCTCTTCCTCGTATTGCATCTACTTAACAGGCTAATGATATATGAGCAAAATAAGTGTATGTAACTCTGAAATTCTGACTATGTGTTGAAAAAAAAGGTATTTTCTGTGGCACATTTTGGTAGAGCTCTTTTTGGGGTTTTGTTTTTTAGCATTTTTGGGTGTTCCTTCGCTTTATGGAAGAAAAATTAAAGTGTGTGCCTAGGCATCCATTAGTATATTTATTTAATTCAAATGGGATATTTGAGTTCATGACTCCCAGCTGAATGAAATTTACCTCAGCAGAGTTTTACTTAAGACTGATTGTGGAACAACTATCAAACTTTAAAATGCCCACAATCTCTGATCTTCAGGTTGGTTGATTTGGAGGATGAGACTATGGGCCTTGTAGTCACTCCATTCCAAATACTTGCTAAACCAAAGGCTGTAGCCTTGTGTTTGACAGCGATAATCATGTGTCCATTAATTTTTCCAATGACATTTTTGAACCTGTGTTGCAGTTTATATGTTTTGAAATGTCACAAAATTATATTACAAATTACATTTTGCAATTTACAATTACAAGTTAGATTGCAAAATCTTGCAAAAACCCCTGTAATATTTCATAAGAACTTCAGTGGTTTGGTTGTGAGCCTTTGTTTTGAACCTGTCATTTGATTTTATTTGATCTTCATCCTTTTTTTTTTTTTAAGGCATAGAATGCTAGAATGGGTTGGAGTGAGATGAATGACTAGCCCTTGTTTCCTCTCATTAAATGTTGTTTCAGTTAGCCACCTGAAAAAAACTAATCATTTTTGAGAAGTTATTATTCTTATGTGGTGAGGGATCTGTAAGATTTTGTGCTTGCAAATTAATTCTGTGTTGCAGTTGTTTTTCTAGATATTTAAGTTAGAAGCAGAGCCACTGAAACTCTCTCCTCCCTGGCAAGTCATTCAGCCATCTCTCATCAGAGAGCAGTGGCCTCATGAAAATTACAGATAAAGGAACACTTATTTCAAATACTACTTTCTCCATTCCATCTTCATGAAGTAACTCCTGATTACTGTCATTTACAGACGGAATAGTCCTCCTACTTTGCAGATGAATGGTTAAAAATATTAGAGAGACTGCAGTGTGTCTTGCTAGTCTTAATTTGTACTCCAATGGCTCATATCTGCAGAGCTCAGAGCTTGATCCCAAATTTAGATCTGCATCCAGTCACAGCCAGCTGATGTAGAACTCTGCTTCCTGCTGCACAGCTGATGTGGAATATCCTGGCTGCATGCTCTGAGGCAGCCTAATGCCCATGGTCCTCTAATTGCAGGAATATTTGCATTCCATTTGAATAACAGTTGGAATAGTTACAAAAATATGTTTTAGGGATTGTAAGGTTTTTTTCATTGTTATACGAAAAACATATCAAATTTCAAATATTCCTCAGAAATATAAATGTACTGATTTCCCCAGGAATATTTAATAACAGTGTTAGACTAGTATGGATCTAAGTGGACTATAACATAGGTTTTAGTTTAGGCAATAAAGCCAATTTATAGCCTTTGACCTTTGGCCACTCTCAGCCTTGGTTCAGTTTCGCAAGATAATTTGCTCAAATCCTTTCCTCCACACAAGTCCTGCTCTTCCAAATTAAGTTTCTGATTTTTGGCTGTTGTCCCGCTGTCAGAAAATTTCATAATTCTTGTTTATTCTGCTCTTCTTGTACTCCATGGAAAAGAGCCTTCCTAGTCTGATAATTCTATGCCTCTGAAAAATAGGAATTTTTCTACTCTTCTTTCAATAAACTGGGGAAGGATGAGGGGTGCATTTATATTTTTTTTAAATCCCAGTTGAAGAATCTCACAAAATATACTGTCAGCCAGATGGGCTGCTGAAACTGAGCACAAGAATGCTATGCTCACTGTTCACCAATAATTTATATGATTCTTCTGACATGCTTCCTATTAGGCATCTTCCTATAATCCCTCAGATAGCATTAAATTTATGTGGAGATTCTTTTGAACTATACCACACTCAGGCTTTCCTTATTCATCCATGGTTCAGAAAGGCAGCACTAGAAAAATAGACCTACGTAATCAAATTCAATTCAATTGGTACCACTTTCAAGAAAATATTTTGAAAGGGTGGCATGCTTTGCATATGTTCAGGTCACCCTAAATCTGGGGTTTCTTGCATAACTGAATGAAGGGAAAATTGATATCAGACTAAATAAGGGATTTGTTTCCTGGAAATCCCAGCAGTCTGAGTGATAAGGGCAAATAACTGCAAGAAAAAGATTTACAGAAGTGTGGAATGGAAGTTTTGAGTCTGTTTAAAGAGAGTATTTAGTTAAATGTTTCTTCTAAGTAAACTGATGACCTATAATTCACTTTTGTTGAAGTTTCTTTTTAATACTTCTTCTATTTTGCAAGAGCTATATATAACTTTTCTAGCTTTTTTAACTGCTAACTGTGAAAGCTGACTTGCAGTCCAATCTTGTATAATATCTTTACTGCTATGACTTTGTTACCCTGCCTTCAGTAGGAATACAGATCTCTACATAGAAGGAATTAATTCTCTTCAATAAAGGAATTAATTCCCTTTAATGCTTTTATTGTGCTGGAATAGCATGATGAGCATGTGTGCAGGGCGTTCATTGACATGCATTCACCACATCATTGCCATGCAGCATCATTTACTTTTGCATGTGAGTATCAAAACACTTCTTGTACCATTTTGAGGGACAGATCAATAGACCAGTGGTGTTCTCAGTTATAGCAGCAACCCTGCTGGCATTTCTGTCAGTTACTGTTTTAGAGGTCTTCTTGGGATTTTATAGCTCATTGATTACACTTCAATCCACCACTGCTCTGACAACTTAGTAGAAAAATCTTTTCTTGTCTTCAGTTGAATAACTTGAATTTTATTGTCTTTTACCTTCTGGAGCATGGGCAGTGGGAGAGAGAGATGATATCTGCTGTGCACAGCTTGCCCTTGGTCTCAGTCCATCTGCCAGAGAAGACATTTAGAGATGTGCTGAGTTGGTCCTACAGACAACCTCCGCTCCTCTTAAATCGAGTCTTTTAGCTGTTCACCTGTGAGTACTCCCCGGGATAGGGCCGAGGTTTTGTTGTTTACCTTGTATTCATTGTTTTGTAGGAAACTTTTGGACACTGAAGATGAACTCTCTGACATCCAGTCAGATTCGGTGCCGCTGGAAGTGCGGGACTGGTTAGCTTCTACATTCACGAGAGAAATGGGAATAGTGAAGAGGAGACCTGAGGAAAAACCCAAATTCCGAAGCATTGTGCATGCTGTACAGGCTGGAATTTTTGTAGAAAGGTGAGAGCTTTGTTTTCTTGTTACAGCAAGTACTGCATTTAACCACAGCGTCTGCCATTGAAGATCCTTTAAATGGTGGGATCAACCTGAAGCAAATCTTTGAGCCAGAATTTATGCTTCAATTTCTGCAGCAACTCGATTTTTCTATACAAAATTCCAGATGAAACCTCTAAATCTGTAAAATCTCCTAAACCTTGGAAAATTCTGGGAATGAACTCAGTGGTTTTGTAACTTCTACACTAAATTGTACCAAAGTCTGTTCTAACATTAAAGAGTAATATACTTGCAAAGGGGCTTTTCTCATAACTTCATAAAAGATTACATAAATCTTTGGGGTCAGACCCTTAAATGGATTCATGTTATTTCACAAACTCTGAAAGAAAAATTAAAAAAGATAAATTGTTTCAGTATGTTTTTAACGAAGTGCTATTTCTTAATATTTTATTTGTTCTTTTAGGATGTACCGAAAAACTTCAAGCATGGTTGGTTTGGCTTATCCAGCAGAAGTGATAGTCACATTTAAGGTGAAAGACGTTTAATCATTGTATAATTTGAATGTATTTGCACTTATTTTTAGTGACTTTTTGGGTCAAATGAATATTTTTCTACTGAATATACCCTAGCCATAGTTAGTACTACAAAACTGAGCACAAAGAACAGAGAGAATAATAGTTAAAAATTCAAAAATAACATATGATTCTAATTCTGATTTCATTTAGATCCTATTAGAGCAATAGGATGAAATTTATATAGAAGTTCTTACAGAAACGTGAGACAGTTTTATCAGCTCCCAGTGGTATCGTAATCAGCATCTCAGAGAGCAGCATTTGTTTCCTTTTTAGGAAAGAAAAAGGAGATAGTATTGGGATAGAGCTAACAAAAGAAGCTGAAGCTTATGGAACAAGTACAGTATTTGCTGTAAATTTAAGGTATTACTCTAGTTCAGCCAAAAGATTACCTTTTATAGTAAGCTGAGTTCCTATGTCTATGAATGCAATTAAAACCTGGTATTCTTGAGAATGATGTACCTCAACTTTTCCCCTGAAAGCCAAACAATTATATTATTCTCAAATTGCTTTATGTTTAATGACATCAGTGTTAATGACATTGCATGATAACCTATTTGAAGGGTGGTATTCAGAGTAGCTCCATAAGGTTGTATAGACAATTTGTACTGAGAAAGTTAAACCTGGAAGTTTAAGACCTTTGATTCAAAGCATGCAAAGTGGCCTCCATCATGTTGCAAGTATTTTATTCATAACTGACACAATTGTTCTTATCATTAATATTGAAGTATCCATTAATGTGTTATCTACATTAGGAATTTGAAAGAGTTGGATAATAAAACCGCCAAACTCTCCCTCTTCCCTCTAGATACTAGCCAAATGGATGGAAATGTAATGTTTTTTTGTTGTTGTTGTTTTCCTTTTCCCTCATCTACAGGATGTTGATAAGTGGTCTTTTGATGTATTTGCCCTTAATGAAGCAAGTGGAGAGCACAGCCTGAAATTTATGATGTATGAGCTGTTAACCCGATACGACCTTTTGAGCCGTTTCAAGGTCAGAAACTAACCACAAATAAAAATATGTATGCAAAAATACATGTGTCAAATTTTAAATACAAGAAAACCAGCATTGAAATGTTTTTTATTGTACAATACAGTGTAGAATTTCAAAGAATATGCAAATGAAATATTGTAAAATGCCAGTAGTTCTACCAAATGAAACTTCACCCAGAACATGCAAATTTTTCTGCAACCCAAAAAATGGAAACTATGTAGACCCTTGTTATGTCATTTGTGTTACATAAACAGATTATGTGTACAGACTATTTACTCAGCAGGTCTGAACCAGTGTCCCACCTTTATAGACCAAAAATTACTAAAGTGGCAGAAAACCGTAGTTAGTCCTAAATACTTTTTTCATGGTCTGGATCACAGTATGTTAATCACCAGTGTGCAGGGTCTTCAGCTGGACCTTCCTCTCCTAAACAACTTGGGGGGACATAGAAAGAGAAAAACTGCTTTTCCAAGGTGTTTGTAGGGTTTTTCAATACAATATGGAGTCCTTACAGCCAACCTTGAAAGGCTGAGATAAAAAAATGCATCAAACTGATAAATTTATTGTTATAGTACCAAATGAAAGTTTTCTTATAGTTTCAAAATCTCTTTACTGCAAAAACTCTGTGTTCCTTTTGAAGAGGCTGTCTCACCCTGAAGTTTCTTGAATATTTTAATTTTAGGCTGGCATCCCAGCTTTTTCCAACAGGCTTTATTTGCTTGAAGTCAGAGCCACACCAGGACTGCCATTATAACACAGACATGAAGTACACAATGCTACTGGCAGAGTGGGCTTAAGCCCATTCTCAGTCCCATTGTTTACGTTGCAGGGATTTTAAAAAAAGAAAACAATATTAAGGGATATGTAATTTCATTAAATGGGTGAAGTGGTTTATCCCCAGGCAACAAATAAGCACCACACAACCGCAACTTGTTCACTCCTCTCCCCAGAAGGATGGGGGAAAGAGAATTGGAGGTGTAAAAGTGAGAAAACTTGTGGGTTGAGATATGTATAGTTTAATGATGATGGTGATAATAATAATGTAGAAAATTAATATTTAAGAGAGAAATAAAACCCAAGAAGAAAGGCTGCAAATGAAAGCAGTTGCTCAGCAGCAGCTGAGCGCTGCCCTGGCAGTCCCCAGGCAGCAGTGCCCAGCCAGGCTCCCCCAGCCTGGTGTTGCTGACCATGAGGCCGTATGGAGCGTTGTCCCCTGGGTCAGCAGGGACAGCTGTCCCAGCCGTGTCCCTTCCCAACTTCTTGTGCACCCCAGGCTACCCAGTGGTGGGTGGGATGGGGAGCAGAGAAGGCCTTGACTCTGTGCAGTCGCTGCTCAGCAGTAACTAAAACATCCTGGAGTTATCAGCTCTGTTTACAGCACAGATCCAAAACATTGACCCGTACCAGCTGCTATGAGGGAAATTAACTCTATCCCTGCCAATACTAGCACAATGCAAAAATAAGTGGGACCAGATAGTACCTGTACTTCACACATTGCCTGGAGGAAGGAAAGTCATACTGTGACATTAAAGCAACCTTGTCTCAAGCAAGGTAAAACTGGTGAAGAAAAGGAGATAATCTTGTTGTTAGACTCCCATCTGTCTTGTCTGTATAATACATGCAATCTATGCATCCCTGATGCAGACAGACATGACCTGAAAACCATTTGGTTGATAGCTGTGCAGTGTCTTGTGCATGGTGTATGTAGAGAGATATAACATCTGCAGAAATTGTGTGGAGACTCACTGGTGCATGTATGATATCAGACCTTTACATTTTAAATTTTTCTTTTATTGTTTGCTCACTAGATCCCATGGTATATTATTCGTGATTCATTTATTGCATGCTTGACTCTGCAGCTCTTGCAGGAAAAAAAAAATTATTTTAATGTTTTCTTGTCTGTAGATCCCTGTTCCCAATCTTATTTCTTTTGCTGAAGCTCTTGAAGTTGGTTACAGCAAATACAAAAATCCCTATCACAATTTGATCCATGCAGCTGACGTTACTCAAACTGTGCATTACATAATGATTCACACTGGCATCATGGTAAGAAGTATTGTGAAGTTCAATTTACTTCTTTTCTCAGACTCTGCTGTTTTGAATAAATGTGTACGTTTCTTTCCTAAAGGAAAAAGCTCAGTTGAAAATTTTGCAGAGAGAGATTCAAGAACTACTGTTCAGGCTGTGAACTTTATTTCATTTTAGCAGTTCTTCCAGGCTGAGCTTCTCTCAACGCAGAGGGAAAGAGGAAGAAAAAAGTCATCCTTAAATCCTTTTTGCTTTTCATCGCCTGGATTTAGGTATTTTATATAGTATTTAATGAGCTAGATTTGCAGGAGTGGGCAGGTGAGAATTTTTTTCTCTCACATCAGAGCATGGGAGGTGTGATCAGGCAAGGAAGCTTTAGTATCTGCAGAGGTCCTGGCTGTTGAAAGATGTACTGAATCAGTGCAGGCTTAGAATTGTATCATCGTGGAATGACTTGGGTTGGAAGGACCTTAAAGACAACTCAGTTCCAACCACCCTGCCATAGGCAAGGACCCCTTCCTCTAGACCAGGCTGCTCAAGGCCCCATCCAGCCTGGTCTTAAACTCTGAAACTGCTTTTTCTTTCAGTTTTTAACCTTCTTGAGCACTGCTCTATGTGCCTATAGCAGGCAGGCTACTGCATTTGCCTTGAAACGTCACAATATTTTTAATTATTTATTTGGGAACTGAAATGAATCTGTGCAAGCATTTTTATTTCTAAACACTTATCTTAAATTTAATACCAGCAGTGGAATTCTCCTCACTATCAGCTTGCTAGGCAAAAGTAAATACTGACTGAAAGAAAATGGAGATTGCTGTCAATGGCTTTTTGATAATTTGTCTTCACTGTGAATACAGTTGTTTAAAAAAACCCCAACAAACCAAAAAACAAACAACAAATGAAACAGCTGGGAAGAAACAGTGTCTGATTTCTGTTTGCAGAGCTGTGAAATGATTCCAGAAGTCTTTGGAAAGGAAAAATTTAGAGCTGACTCTGGATGTTTTTGTTCCTATATATACATAATAAATGACAGTCAATCACTTACATTAAGCCTTTTCTCACTCAAAATGCCCTTGGCTTCAGGGTGGGCAAGGTAAAGTCCCCAGGCATTGCACGTTCTTATTCTACTTTTGAAGGAAGTATTTTGCTTGTAAGTGTTTAAAGCTGTATTTTAACTCTAATACTATTTCTTAAGTGAAGCCTGGAGTCTTCCCCAGCCAAGATTCCTTTTTGGATTGAGACGTTTTCTTGAGAAAGCGCTTCCATATCACACTGAGGCAGAGCCTAGACAGCTCTCGCCAAGAGGAGTCCAAACCAAAGTTGTTGCATACAATATTCACCTATCAAAATAATATTTTAGTAAGAAAAATAATATTTTAGTATTTTGAAGATACTAGATTAACTGCAAGAGTTAAGTGATATGAGCCATGTCTTTGTTGCAGGTATACACCTGGATCAGGAATTTACCAGGAGGAAAATCCTTCTGTTTTAATATAAACATCCCTCTAGCCCATTGTATCTGCCTCTCTGCCCTTCAATAAAAACCAATAACATTCAGATTTTCCTTGTGATGCCAGGACAATGTTCCAAATTCCAGAGCTGTCCTAGTAATTTTGGGACATTTAGCCATTGATTAAACCACTTTGAAAGACAGTTTGTGTATCTCTGAACACTGAATAAAGGAATCTGTTTCATATTTGATTATCTGCTATTTCACTGCAGGCACACGAGTGTGAGAAAGGCCTTTCCAGCTTTAGTATTGCAGTATTGGTATCTTAACCTTCTAACAGCCTTAGATGTGATTTGGACAACTATTTTCAAAAAAGTTTAGAATTTACTGCTGCAAAATCTCATTGATGTTGCAACACTGCTACAAAATATTTCTATAAAATTAGTCCAGGTTTAATTCACATTTTAATTGCCAAATTATAATATTGAATTGTGATTTTTCCCTGCCTGTGGCAGCGGGGATTAGAACTAAATGATCTTTAAGGTCCCTTCTAACTCTAACCATTCTATGATTCTGTGGTGCTATGAACTGGAAAGTTCTTGGAAAGAAATCTAACTAGGACACCACTTAGTCAAGAGTGCCTTCAAACAGATGTACTTGCCAGGCAGAAGGAACATTTATGGAAATCACTGTTTGAAAGAGGGCCTAGTGATTTTGCAGCTTGCAAAGTATTTCTCCCCCAAATGTCACTTGCAATTTGAGAAAGCATCAGTATCATGAATGTTCTATTTAACTTGCTGGATTTTTTTCCTGTTGCCTGGTTAACCCTCCAGTACCCTACTCAATAACAATTTGGAGTTTGCTTTTCAAGCCAACAATTTTCAGAACATGTCCATTGTAATGCTTTTTTAAAACTCTGCTGTATTTCTAATACCTGGATTAGAGTAAATCTGATGCAATTCTGGATCAAATTCCTGTTTTTGTTTTGTTTTTTCTTTTTCCCAGATTGGTTTGCAATTTGAGGTTTTTCTGCTTTCATTTTCTATTAAGGACCTGGTACTGACTCCAAATATTGCAGAGTTGCTATCTTCCTTATTTATTTCTGAAACACATACTGAAGCAAATGTTTCCAAAAGCTGGGGTATAGGAAATCTTTTGCATGATTCCTGTTGTTGAGGTCATATGTTTGTACCTTTTATGGGAAGCTGGAAAACAGCCGTATTTCCACATTTGCCAAAAAAATTTGGCTAATCAGAGCTTATGCTTTTCCAGAAGCCCCTAGAGAGATTCTGGTGAAGAATAAGACATATTCAGAGCTGCTGTTAAAGAAATAAAATAATGATTTTATTTTTCAAAAGTTGCTGTGTACCTTAAGAAAGAAATCTAGCCACCTCAGATCAATGTGTTAGAATGTTAGATATCACAGATGGCAGACAGTCTATTAACCTTCCCAAGAGATTAAATCCCAGATGATGCAACTGAAATGTATAACTCAAGCTTGCGTTTATGAAATTTTCATCTTTATAAAGGTTTAAGAATCCAAGTCCCAGGGAATACATCTTGTAAAGAACTTTTGAGTCATCGATCATCTTCCCACCATCCCTTTTCTCCTCCCACGTACCTGTATTGCTCAAACTAAAGGAAAAAAGTCTTTACTGCCAATAAGGGCATCGTGAGACTCTGTTTCTTTCTCAGTTTTTAATCCATCACTGTAAAAAAATAGAAGTTTCAAACAGAACTCATAAGTTGAAGCAATATAAGCAATACATAATGCTTCCAGAGAAGACATAATTTATATTAGCTATAATATACCCCACAAGACATACTGTCTTTCAGGAGAGAAGCAGTTTTCAGCTCTTCTCAGTCTTGCAGACCTCCAGATACTCATTTTTCCCCTCTCCCTTTCAGAAATACACTACTTAACTGTCTCTATAAGAGTTTTTTTCTACTTTTTTAGGAATCCTTTAACTAAAGTAGTTCTCTGGTTCTCTGATTTGATTACTGATCTCAACTTTGACTGTACTAGTGTGTGTGGAATACTTGCTCTTCTCTATTAATGTATGAAGTCTCTTTGTAGCCCATAGATATTGTCTGTGAGGAATGTTCTGCTTATGAATGCATTGTCTAGCAACTATTTTATTTGCTACAAAAACTGACCTTTGAAAAGGCATTTTAAAGAAAAGTTTATGTTTAGCTTTCGTTACACTTTCTGTGTTTCTGTTCTATTCAGTATGTTAAAAACATTGTGGGAGCCAGGACTGGTCATGGCCTGGTTTCTTGTGACACACAATATGATGAAGGTCATTGTGTCCATTTTTAGAGCTGCTTACAGTACATTCTCATTCCTCTGTCTGTGACCTTTCTAAACTTATACTGCTTCGCCAACAGCCAGTACTTGTTCCTCAGCAGCCCTATTTTATCACTGAATGACCTATTTAATTATTCTCACATTGCTGATGAATCTTGACTCTTTCCTTTCTTTTTCTTTGAAAGAACAATTATTGGCAACGCTTACTACATGTGACAACTTATACATTTCATATCCATTCACACACACGTATGTGCATATTTGGGTGCATGAAATTGAGATCATTCTTTGATCCTTTAGTACAGAATCTTACTTGTACACCAAAACCATCTGAAATATGTGTGGAAATTCTTGACTAGTATTTGACTTAATCAGTCCTATGACTGTGGGGGTTAATTATCATATGATTTTTCTGCCCCCATCTTTAGATTGAGTAAATTTTCTCCTCAAGGACTTTTTGGCATTCAAGAATTAAAACTTGAAAGAAGATAACAGAGGTTATTTTACAAACTGAGCAATACAGAACAGCCTCATTTAGCAAGAATTATAAAAGGGCTCAAAACTGCAGGGTCTGCATTGTTTTGTATTCATGACCTACATTACCTTTTGTTCTGTGTAACTGTATACTAGCCTTATGCACGTGTTTTTTTTTTTTTTTTCATCAGTACAAAGTATGATAAAATTTAGAACAGAAGAATCTCCCATGGGCCTAATTTTAGTGCTATGTACACTGGTAAAGTATAGATAATGCTAATTTTGTACCTTCAATTTATAATTAACTGTATATGTAGTTTACTAAAAGGCAAATTATAACCTGAACTTCATATAAGGTTTTTTTAGATTAATATAGTGTAATTTGGCAAGTGCCATGTGTGGGCTAACAGATTAGATACTCAAAGCAGTTGCGAAGTGAACTGTGTAATGCTTTTGATAACTTCTTATATTTTTGGCTGCCAGTATTTACTTTGCTAGTGGCCATAAGGATGATAACTTGGTCTCAGAGAAATCATAAGTACAAGGACTTGTTTTACCATATAGTACTGAAGTGTTATGGATATATACTTATCTGGAGTAAGAAGAAAGTTTATTTAAGTTGCTGGTAGTGCAAAACATTTTCAGTACTGTAGGGTTTAATCTGAGTTAGGCTATTATTGAAAACATGACTATGATTTGTTTTTCATTTACCAGCACTGGCTCACAGAACTGGAAATTTTAGCAATGATCTTTGCAGCTGCTGTCCATGACTATGAACATACTGGGACCACAAACAATTTTCATATTCAGACAAGGTAAGTGATGCTATCTTCTAAGAGTCATATCTGGAGTTTGCAGTTCATTCAGTTCATTGCTGAACTGCTCCTTAACTCTTACTAATAAAGCCAGGAAGTAGCCAGGTCAGTCCTGGTTTTACAAATTGCTTCCTCGACTTCTGTCCAGTTAATGGGATCAGTCACATGATCAAAAACTGTAGAAAAGTAATAAGATAGCTCCATAATGTCTGAAACAATTCCATTTTGGAGTTTCTATATCAAGAGAAAGTTTGAAAAAGTTCAGAACGGGCAGAACATGGACTTGAAACCCCCTCACCCCTCTATTTGCTCACTTAAATTCTGATACTGCTGACTCAAAAACTTCTTCTACTGCATCCCCATAAAAATGCCTTGTCACTCACAGCAGTGTGCTTACATTTTGTTCCACTTTGTCTATTAAACTTAGAGAGTCCTGGTGCAGAGGGAGAAACTTTTAGGTACAGCTTTAGAAATACCTACCATAAGCCATCTCCTAGCATAGAGGAGTAGATATGAAAAAGAAATCTGTACAGGAATCCAGTTTGAAAGTTAGGCTAGCTGTGTTCTCCTGCAGGTGCAGCAAGTCATCCTAGCTGCTGTTCCTGTACAGCAGCATATAGTTCTTTCCCTTAAAATATTTTCATCTTATCAAAGGAAAATCCCTGTCCAATCCATTACTGAGTGAAAAATGGTACATCTGATACTTAACCTAGTACAAACCATCTTATTTTTCTCTTACACTAAGCTATACATTTTTTTTAGTAACCTCAATTCAGGAGTTTGCTTTAGCTGCTCTTAAAAAAAAAATCAGCATAGCACTGGCATATTCTAACAAAACAACTCAGTGCTAGAAATATTATTACTTTGGACACAAGCATCCTCACACTCACTTACATGGGTCAATTACCCAATGATTACATTTAAATTAAATCTATAACATAGTTTTTCTCCAAGATGTGGCTTTCAATAATGAAAAATACTAGATTTTCAGCTGAAATAAGGACACAGTTCTTTTCTCCTTCAGCACAGTCTGGCTAAAATAAACTTCAGTTTGTAGTTCCAAGTTTATATAGTTTTCTATTTTTGTCCTTAATATTTTTCTATGAAGAACTGCAAGAGTGGAAAACTAATTAAGCTGATAGCCTTTGAATTTTACTCAGGCATACTTACAAACATGTATTTGTTATGTGATATAGCTCATTCTTCTCTCCCTGTGTAACTTGGCCCTGATGTGGCATCCCAGACTGTGATTCCAAGTGTCTTTTGCCTGAGGAAAACTGATGGAATGGCTGCCAAAATCGTAGCAAATCTTAGCACTGCTTAAACGTAGTCATAAGTAGCTATGTTGATCAAAGTGTGCTTCATGAACATATGTGATTGGCATAACACAGATTTTCCCATCATTTTAGTTAGATTATGGATGTAAACATATTGATTATTTAGGCTGGCTATGGTTTGTTCCCTCTAAATAACGTTTCCAATCCTTTTTTAATTATTTGGATTCCTTGGTGCCACACATGATGATATATACTATTTCTCAAGAGAACAAGAGGTTGAATTTAGCTGATTAATGTCAGAGTAAGCTGCACTGCTAAATCAACACACCTTTCTTCTAGTACAGACTTGTCACTGGACCAAATTCAAATATTCAGGAATAGTTTTAGCAGAACAGAATTGTAGCAGAGCAGTGACTCCAAAGATTGCCTAGCAGGTCAGATCAGGTCTTGGGGAAACAAATTCCCCAAGAATTAATGATGTTTGAAGCTAAGTATGATAAATCCACGCCACATCAAAATTTGTGAATGTCTCAGAGTAATTTTGGAATTGTACATTAGTCTTTGATTAAGAAGGAAAGGATACTGTTAAGTCTGCTAACATTATGGTATGAGTCTGTCTTTAGGAAGCACTTGAGTGCTTCCAGATTGCAGCTTATCATCTCTTACAGCATCCCACTGTAACAAGGCTCAAGGTTTCTCTGTTTTTCTGAGAAAAGATGGTGGCTGTTAAAAACATATGAAATTGAAACTTTTTAATACTTTATTATTTACAGCATCTTCTGGTTATGAGTATCATGGGCCAAAGCACATCTCTCAGAGCAGGGGGAGTAACTTCTTCTGCTATGTGTGGAGCCCCACTGTTGGTGAATACATTGCATTTTAAATGGTTGTATCGTGTAAGTGTGCTCGTGTAGCCTAATTAGAGCATTTCTGATGCTCTGTGATCCTATCTACAGTCAAGAAGCTCAAAGATCTCATGAGTTTTTGCCACAGTTAGGTCATATCAATAAAACATCACACATTTTAAAATATGACTTTCCCACAAACAGTGGCTACAATGGTATAATGATAATTTTTAATGCATTTAAGATGGAAAGTTTATCGGTATTTGATATAGTAGGAACAAATAAACATTGTTTTTTATATCTATATATATGTACATATGGTCAATATTTCTCATAAAGAAAGCATAGTCCTACCTTTCCCAGTGCCATCACCAGGACACTATTACAAAATCTGCCTCTTTTTCCCCATAGGTCAGATGTTGCTATATTGTACAATGATCGTTCTGTTCTTGAAAATCATCATGTAAGTGCTGCTTATAGACTCATGCAGGAAGAAGAGATGAACATCCTGGCTAATCTAAACAAAGATGACTGGAGGTAAGACTTGCTGTGACATTCAAAAATAGTTCCAGTATTTAAAAATAATAAAAACCACCAGGCCTTCCCTGTGGAGTCTATTTTAAGAGTTCAAATTACAGGAAGCTGACAGTGGAAAGAGTAATGGATATTTAGAGCCTAGGGAAGGCTGTTGTGGTGTTAGAAGTACTGTTTGGGAGACTCTGTATAACTTTCCAAGTGAGGTTGTGCATTTATGAGAAGCAGTGCTGGGGTGTGTGGACAAAGTCTCAGGTGAGATAGCTCTTCAGGAAAACCACAGTGCTGCCTGAGCTGGGTTGCCTTTGTCCAGCACAACCAGTGGGTTGAAATCACAGTGCACGGTCACACTCTGCTGCCAGCTTGAGCACTACTGCTCCTGGGATTTCAGCATAGTCACGTCTTGGTTAAGCATTAAAAATGAATTGTGTGGACAGTCCAAAAATAATAAAGGCCCAGAAGTGCTACAGAGATTTTTTTTTTCTTCTTAATTTTAGTGTAATTCCTGAAGAAAATTTGGCCAGCTGAAAGAATCAGTATCACAATTGATATATCACAAATAATAAGACTTGTAAAGATAAAATTCAAGTGTAAGATTAAGACTCTCTCCATTATTAAAAAGGAAATGTTGTCTTTGTATATTGTTGACAGATACATATCGTATTTAAAATATAGGTCTTCTGTGTGTTTCTGTAAACACAGATATTATTCAGCGGCTCTAAAAAAACCCTTGCAGACAGGTGGACTGTGAAGTTCAGAGAAATATGTTCTGCTAGGGGAAAGTCTCCCACTGTGAATGATGCTACCATGAATAACAAAGCTAAACTCTGCTTTATTTGTATTTTCACAAAATTATGCATTTATGAAGGAATATATGAACATCAGATCAAATTTTGTTGAGGTGTATATTTCCAGATAGACTCTTTTACATGGTAGATTGACATGATTTTATTTATTTACATGATGAGAAAACCCCTAAATAAAGCATTTATTGAATGTAACTCTGCTGGCCCTTCGGGGTTTCAACTAATTATCATTCGGTACCTGTTTTAAAAAAATATTAAAAACATATACAATTTTTTTTAATACAAAGTGAGAGAGGAAGCATACAATTTTTAGTTCTTTTAAAAGAATTCTTCTTAGAGGATACTCATTTAGATTTAGTTATCAGAAGGTTTGTGTTCTACATTTTGTTCTGGAGAAGTTTCTCCAGAAGTAAACTTCGTTGATAACTGTCTACACACCTAGATTTTCAATGCCAACAAGAGGCAGCCTTGTTCCTCTTGAAACTATTTTGGACCTGATAGTTTTGGGACTGATAGGTCTCTGTGATCCTATTTTTGCTTGTCCTAACTACTGAGTATGGAGAAGATTATTGTTCCAGTACACAACCATCAGAAACTCATATTCTGTCTTTTAAAACCATAACTTTAGAGGTAAAATTATTTTCAAATCTTCAGACATGTTGCCTTGGGTATGGTTTTTTTTAAGTGGTGTTGTTTCATATTCCATCCATCCTACCAGATGATGCTTCTGAGTGGAAAGGGGCTGAAATTCTTCAGCTGAATTTCAATGCAGGAGTGTTCCAAGGATGGCTTGAAAACTCTTATTTTCATCCCCAGTCCTGGCTTCTTCATCACTGGAGACCACCATAAGTCAGTATAGTCTGGGAATCCCTGCAGCACCATGCAGTGGCTCCAGGTGATGGAAATTTGGCTGCCAGCTAGTACAGCTTATCCCAGTCATTCCCTTTTGTTATGCCACTGAGGAAAAGAGTAATAGGATGAGACCCAAATATTTGTGAGTGGGAAGAGGAACCTGTGCTTTCCAGGTTGTGACGTTCATACATGCTGCTCTGGTGGACTGCAAACAAAAGAAAGGGGGGAATGTGGTGGGCTCTCTTCACATTTCTGAAGCACACTTCAGAAATGTTTGGGCAGGTCTTCCCACAGTTCTTTGTCCAGTTCAGTTGTGGACTGTTTTATCCAACTTTTGTTGCATTTTATTTCTCCGTGGTTTTTGAACCTGTGATAAACTACCACAGCCTTTTGGAACTTGCTTAATCACACACTGGCTCTGTTTACACTTCCTTTTCAATCTCTTCTCACTGTAACCCAATTTTGTTTTCCTAGAAGATTTTACTTTAGTTTTGCAAATTTTGTTTGTATAGAGTGGCTACACAGATTCTATTACATGCAGCCAGTTTGAAGCTGGTGAGATTTGACAACCAGTGAAAAGTAGGATTTATCATCTCTTTTTGGACCTATTCAGTAAAATGTAGAAGAAATGTATGAATTGATTAATAAGAAGCTGAACGAGGACATTCAGTTCCGTGTTTTGTCACTTAGCTCAGCAATTACAGTCTGTACTTAGAAGTGAGAGGTAAATTCCAAAGTGCCGGTCTGTGCCAACCTGCACAACCTGTTGCAGTGTGATACTTCAATTTAGAGGGTCAGTCATGGAAATGACAGTTTCCTGGTATTCATTTCGAATACCCAGAAATTCCTGTTAGCCTGTCATTTCATTGGTGCAGTGATGGATCTGGTAGCCACTTAACAGAGACTCTTCAATTTTCTTATTACTACTCGAGTGAGCTTCTTGGTTCTATACTGAAATTCATGCTGTTAAACTAACAGTTTTGAAGGTTGCACTGAATCAAGTTGGCAGTAAATTGAAATGATAGTCTGTTCAACTTTTTAATGTACTTCCTGGCACTGATTAATTTCTTTACTTCTGTCATATCAATTTTCTTTACTTGCAGCAATTTCATTTTTCAAAAATTTAACACTGTTGACTATTTAAACTGAGGTTCTCCTAATTATTCTAGCAAGATAGCAAAATGACTGAAATTACTTTACAGTGTTCCATTTCTCTTCTACATGTTAACTTTAAGAAGATAAATGTGTTAATAAACTGCTAGCTTCAATTAAGTTTAAAACTTAGGCTTCTGGTCTGAGCTGGGGAGCCCTGCCAGCATTCTGAGGATTATGTCCTTTGTGGATAATACATGTAACATTCATAGCAATTTTTCAGTCTTTTCTTGACTCTGAAAATGTGTTCCAGTCTTCAATATTATTTTGCTTCTTTCACTTAGTGCCCTTAAATAACTAAAGAGGGCTCCTCGTTTGTCCCCCTTTCTCCTTTGATTTACCAGGTTTCCAGTGTTCCAGCACCCCATGCTCAATGTCACTGTAGGTGGTGGGGCAGTATTAATGTCTCAAACCATCCCAGTCACAAGGCATACAGTGATAGATTGCCTGATTATCCAAATGAAAAAGACAAATAAAACAGTATGTATTATATATAATGCAGAATGAACAACATTCTTTCACAAAATCCCTTGAGATTCTTTTAAGGATTCCTATAACTTGAAGATGAGGCTTATGTCTTCAGTTCTCACCTTGCTTTTGCTCAACATAGTATGTTGCTGCATTTTTTGATTAGTTTCCAGCTGACTATATGTCTTTGTCATGGACAAATCCAGGTAAAGCTAGTTTCTATTTATTGGCTAACTACTTTTTTAAGAAATTCATGTGCCACTCCTTGTCTCTTTATTACAGCATTATTCATGTAATTTTTTCACATAGTCTTGCATCTATGTTTTTTACAGTATCCTATCCATAGGACTTATAGCTGTGGGAGGGTTGAGAAAGGATGCCAGCACAGAACATGATAATTTACTTAAGTAAAGTGGAGATGGTAGACTCAAACCCGGTAATCTTCTGATTTTGGGCCTGAAAGATTGCCATGTGCTGTATGTGAATATTGTTACCACTTCCCTTCATAGTATGACAACATTTCTGTGTCTTTTTGCCGTGGTAGCAGGTACCTGTATTATCCTGAGGCTTGTAGTTGGGGACTGCCTAATGAGGACTGGGAGAGGTGTCTGTCCAGGAGTTACCTATGAGACCAGCTGAGGTCTCCCACGATGTGGAAGTTGAGACAGTCTCTTTTCCCTAGGAAGCAATTTGGTAATGGGATGAGTCCAAGATTAACATTCGATGCAATGATAGCAGATGAGGCATTTGTAGCTCCAGTAGAGCTTTACCTACAATTTCCCCATCAGGTTTTCTATCCTCTTTTTATAGTGGATATGGGCACAGGCAGTTAACAACTGCAAGAGTCTCTCTTTTGCTGTACAGCAGATTTTTAGTAGCCTGAAATTTTCAGGAGTGTGGGACAGGACAGTGCTATATTCTTTGATCCTTATTCAGATGTTGTAGGTAAGAATCAGGGTTTTTTTTTCTGCTGCCATGACAATATGAATAAACTGAAGTGTGGTTTTCTTCTCTGTGTGTGTCTTGCGTAGTATCTTGTGTCTTGCATGAGGTATCTTGTGAGTAGGGGTGAACTTACTTCTGAATACTCTAAAAAATTCAGACATTGAATGTTCCTAAGAAAATCTCCCATAGAAAGCAGAAGTGATAATTATCTCAGTCTTAAAAACAACAGGGCTTAACAATGCAGAGCCCTCATTTCTCTTGTACTGGTAGCTGTTTTGGGTTTTTTTTCTTTGGTTTGGTATTGCTTTTATTTTCTTAATGGGTTTGACTGTTTTTGAAGGGTACGTTTTCAAAGCAATGTGGAGAAGGAACAGTTGGGATGCAAAATAATTAGTATCTTACCATGAGGTCAGATAAGGTGAGGCATTTTCTAAACACAAGTTGCTATGGCTGCATATTATTGAGTAGAAGTGAGAGCATTGAGTCTTTATCCAGTTATATTAAAGCAAATCAGGAGTATATACATAAAAATCAGTGACAAATATCTGCTTAAATATGTAATTAATTGGGATCAAAAGAAGTCTTAATAGTCTTTATAGCAAAGTATTCTAACAGCCCTAAAGAAACCTGCAAATTACCTCCTTAAAGCATAGTCCTTTGAAAAAACCTGCACGTTTTTTGATTTCTTTAAATCAAACGTATGAATACAATATGAAAGATCAGTGAGAGTTGCTGAAGTAGGATTTTACTGTTGTATTTGGTACTTGGACATCCTTAAGATTGGGGGTGTGCTCATGAAGATATATGGTACATAATTAAAGGTTTAATGTAGTAAATTCCCCATATACATATAAGCAGGACTTGTCCTCCTAGGCCATTTAAAAAGCATGTAAATAAAAACCCACTGGACTCCTACATGGCCTATATATGATCCTTCTACATCAAGGAGACAGAATTTTCTAAGTCAGTAATTATTATTGACAAAATTAATTTAATTTCCTATTCACAATCAGAATAAAGTTTCTTGCATGATTCATGTTTTATTAGTTTCATATTGATTTAATAGAAAGCTTATGGACAAGCCAACATCTCTAATCATAATACCAAGACAGAGATAAATTGTTAATCCCAAATTTGTTCTGATTCATTAAATAGGTATTACAATACTTTTGGAATGAAAGGTAGTTTGTCATAATGATCTTATATTGGTGTAATGTTGATAGTATTTCAGATGTAATACCTCTTGCTCTTCTGAGTGTTTCCACAGCCTTCTTCCTAGGCTTAGGCACACTCCTCACTAATATGAGGACAGTAATAGTGTATCCTGTTGTGTGGTGATAAGCCCAGAGAACAACTTGTTTTTTGAATACTCCACTGCTGGAAAAAATAAGGAATGACTTATAATGGGTGAGAGAACTGCATGTAATATTAGTTTATGCACTAGGAAATAGGATTTACAAAATAGTGTGACTCTGAAATAATGACTGCAGAGTACATTTTCTGAGGTACATTGCTTTCACAGAATCCCTTCAGGTTACAATGTTCAAGTTGTTAATAATTTATTTAATTGCTTTTTAAAATGTAATAAAACCCATGATGTTGTTTTGAAAGTTATAAATTAACAAATACTGCTTAAACAAATGTACCATACATAGAATAAATGAATTTTAATCAGTCATTTTGCTTTTAATTATTCTCAGGGAGTTGCGTAGCTTGGTCATTGAGATGGTCTTGTCTACAGATATGTCGGGTCATTTTCAACAAATTAAAACAATGCGACACACTCTACAGCAGGCGCAGGGGTAGGTTATCTTCCATTCTGTTCACTATCTGTAGTCTTTCAATGAGCTCATATTCAAGAAAAGAATTGAAATAGTTACTTTTGTTTTGAGATAATTGGAGCATGTCCTTGAATTGACAGGGTAGACAAAGCCAAAGCCATGTCCTTGATTCTACATGCAGCAGACATAAGCCATCCAGCAAAATCCTGGGAACTGCACTACCGGTGGACCATGGCCCTGATGGAAGAATTTTTTCGACAGGTGCCATTTTTAAAATCCTTTAATAAATCTAGTTCAGGAAGTAATGGTTACACGATTGAATGTTTTCTTAAGTCTACCAGCAAGGTTGCTGTTGGTTGTGATTGACAAGCATAGTCAGTAGTATATATTCTTTATTCTTCATACATACCACTGACATTGATTCAACTTTTGTATGTGTGAATAAGACAAAATGGTTATAGCTCTATCTCTTTCAGCTTATATCAGTATTCTGAATGTTGTAGTGTTTTTTTTTTTTCTTTCAATTATAATATAACTTGTCAAGCTGTTTTCATTCTGTAGACAGAGATTTATATATGCTTCGAATTATAAAGAAGCACCAGAAGGGTAGGATGAGAGAAAATAGAAAAAACTCATGTTCAGCAAAGAAGGCAAAAAGTTGTCTCCATTCCACATTTCAGAAAGCCCTTCTATTTCTTTTCCTTGCTGGTATTTGCCATGCATATGCCACATAGATCTGAAGGTGTTGCTTTCATAATAGCCTGATCCAAAGCCAGAGGTTGGACAGCACCATCCTGTTAATGCTGTGACTATATACCCTAAACCAAAAATGAAGACACACCATTGTGAAAGCCTTTTCATTTTTGTGAGGTATTGAATTCCAAGAGAAGACCCAGTAGATGTTGCTGTCACTGCTGTCACTTTTTGACTCACCTCCGCAGGTGAAACCAAAAACATTTCTCCAGAGGGAAAATACGCTCCCTGTAATCAATATTTGTGACCATGCACGTTGTCAGCATAACAGTTACTGAAGTACAATTGATAATCAAAGTCCAGTTTAGGTATGACAATTTCTAGAGTTATGCACAGATTTTAAAAAGGGTTAATATGGATTAGGGAACAGAGTATGTCTTGCTCACCTTGATTGTCTTAATTTTGCTATATGTTGACCTTTTCAAATCAGAAGGGTCGCATTGGAAAAGGGACCAGAGAATAAAAATAAGGTATATTAAACCATGAGGTTGTTAGACCCATCTGCTGTATCAAGTTCCTGCTCAACTCCTGGAGATTCTTCATATGAATTCTCAGTAGGGAGCATCAGGGCATCCTTGACTCTAGACTTTGCACTGGGGAGGCAGACTGGAGAGCTGGTGCCTTAATATAAATAATTAATGGACTGAGTTTTGTGGAAATAATGAGCAGTCCTGAGTTTGTCTGCTCCTGTCAAGGGAAATTTTGAGGATTTTGAACTTGAGAGCAAAAAGGAGGAGCAGATTGCCCAAGAAAAAGGTCATAAGATGACCAACTGTAATAACATTTTAGACACAGACAGACTAGACAGGGCCCATGGGACAGTGAGGCACTGTGTCCAGCCAAGTGGAGGTAGCATTAGCAGTAAACAGTACCACACTGATCATTGAATGCATAGGACCAACTAATGTTTTAGTTATTCCTTTATCCATGTGTTAGAAGAAGTAATGAGATCCCAAAGAAGCTGCTCAAAAACTCGAGAGGGCATTGAACAATAGCAAGTAAAAACGTGTATGTGTAAGCAGCTTAGCAGTATAAAATACAAAAGTCTTCCAGGCTGCAGGGGAGTGTATCAGAAACAGAATTCTTTCCATGTATTGCTAAGGACAGTGTGTATGGAGTAGGTCCAGCACTTTTAAAGTGTGATAAAGTATCAGCACATACATACAAATGCACTGGGCAGTGCAGATACAGAAGGTCTCCTACTTCCTAGATGCAGGGCTTGTTGTGCGTCCTCTGGTCTGTTGATCTGAGCCCGTGTGATAGAAATCTCTGGGATTTCCAAATCTGTTCCAGCCAAGATGTAGTCCATTAAATGTATATGAAACCCCTTAATTCCTCCTCTTTTCTTTAAAGGTAGTAATTAAGCTACTTCTGTGCTTTATGGGAAAAGCAGTTGATTCTGAAACAGCTGATGCAAATCCAATGCTTTCACAGGCAGCTTTCAAAGTAGAGAGCACCAGCCAAAGAATGAACATTCACCTTGACAAAAACTTAGTTAACTACAGCTAATGGTTAAAATATGTGCCAGTGTTAACTTCAGGGAAAAAAGTGCAACAAAGCTTTTATGTTTAAAAGCAACAGCTACAGAAAGTATATTGCAATACCAAGGAAAATCTGAGTTGCTTGTTTCAAATAGAAATAAGCCACCCATCTCAAATCCTTAAAAGTAAAGAAATGCATAGTTCAAGTAACTCAAAGAAGTACCACAGAACCTATAGCACTCTACTCTCAGTCTGAATAGATCCGGAGACACTAAAAGAGAGTTAAAAGTGAGTCCAGGGCCTGGACAAAGAATTTTTTTACTGTTTGATTTGTATCTTCTTTTTAAATCTCAATAAATTCTAATGACTGGTTCAGATATCAGTGCTGTGTCCATTATTACAGTTTACAGTAGTCTTAAACTTAAATGACACTTAAGTATTAATTAATATTATGCTGATTGCAAAGTAGGTAATAATTGGGGTAAAGAGCTACTTGAAAACAAAAAAATCCAAACTCATCCATTATTAGTGTGGACTTTTTCTCTTTTTTAATACCTTTAGATGAGAAGATTGCCAAATTAATACTACTTGAGAAATCCTGTATTCAACCATGGCTGAAATAGTTAGAACTAGCCCAGTTTATATGATATTACAATCTGGCCCCTGTATTTACATGGAGATGCCACTCCCACTGCTCCTAGTAGCAAGTGTTCATGTGTTCTTCCACACTCTGAATTCAAATTATTAACACTTGAATATAAAATTTAATGGCCTTAGTGATGAAGCTCTCCACTTTCACATGAAATGCAATCTGTGAGTTGCATCTGTTCCTGTGGCTGGATTGGTTTTACTGCTTTTATAGTTCTAAACCTTTCCCAAATATACTTCAAGGACACATGACAAAAAGACTAAGGAAGGTTGATACTGCCCCCTTCATCCATCGGTTTCCGTTTTCCCAGTTTTCCTTGGGAGAGCTGCATGATATGTTCATGTAGTGCTCCCCACTGAATGATCATCTAACAGCACTCTCCATGACAAATATGTAGGTTTATTTGACTTTGCAAGACTAGGTTTTCCTATATCTATAATGCCAGTGCTTCTGGCAGCCAGGTTTCAGCAGCAGCCAGCAGAAAGGCAGCAAAACGAATTATAACCTCCTTTGAAAGATGTCTCTTCAGGTTTATTTTTTTTGTTTGGGGTTTTTTGGGTTTTTTGTGCCACTGGACTTTCTTTTTGAGGTTTTGCAAACCAGTTGGTCTACCATGCTGAAAATGGAGATACGCCCTCCTGTCTGTTAAGAGTGTTGCAACAAAAAAGACTCTTCTAATCTGCGAAGTGCTGAAAGAATTTCAGAGTTTGGTTGTACAAATCGTCCTTGTAATGAAACTGAATTTGTATTTTTTGTGGCTTCAGCAGCAGAGAGACATGCCTGCTTGAGAATGAGTTCAAGTCAGTTCATACACTTGACATGAGTAAATCCATTAAAGGATTTTTAGATGCTGGATGAACCAATGTAATAGAAGGAAACACTCAGCATTTGGCATACTATTACAAACATGTATAAGTATCCCTAGTCCCATTACATCTGGGATCAGCAGAACTAAATTGTGAATACAAGGACTTCATATATTTTAAATCTCATTGGCAGATGCATTGCTGTTGAGGAGAACTTGATTGCAGTAAGTTTCTTTACATAAAAGTTGCCAAAAGTAAGTCAGAATTTAGACTCCTAATCAAAATTTGAAGATTTGAAGATTTGTCTCTGACTTGTTTTTATTTAGGAATATAAATTAATGACATGATCTGTTAAATAACTACTAAGAATATTCAGATTTCTTTTCCTCTCTGTCCCTCTGTCAAATATATGCTTATAATATTAAATGTTGTTTTTTACAGGGAGACAAGGAGGCTGCTTTAGGTCTTCAATTTTCCCCACTTTGTGACCGCAAGTCCACTTTGGTAGCTCAGTCTCAAATAGGTAACGACAAACTGTGTTTTTCTTCCTTTTGTCAGTGTAGGAGCATGTAAGTTCACAAGGACATTTCATTTGCCCATTTTGAATTATAAATGCTCAAAATTTCTTTGCACCTATCTGTTCACCAAACTCATGTGCTGTTGCAGTGGAATGGTGCTGGTCTCAAAAGAACATGATGTAATTTCACCATATGTGAGGGAGGGGTAGGAGAGGAATTAACCAAGATATTGGACGTGAGCCCAGCTTCTACTGTACACACTTTGGAGTCTGGCAGATCATGTCCTCAAACTGCTTATCACTTACTCAAGAACTCACAGGTCTGTCTCTATTATAATCTGAAAGTACCAGTTTGTAGATGCATCTCAAAGCTAATTAATAAATCAGCTCTCTGGACTGCAAGTAAGCCTGTCAGTGTCTCAGGGTCAAACTACAGTGGGTCAAGCCTCCCTGGGTTGACAAGGACCACTGCATTCTGTCACTTTACATATCCTTTATTCCATTTCACTGGGAGTTTGAAGCCAATATACTTGAGCATCATCTAGAATCTAGAGTGAATCCCTTTTGCTCACCTTCACTCTGTGTTGCATGGTTAGAGCATGAAAACATCTGGAAATCCACTGCTAGCTCATGTTTTAACATATTTTTTTCTGTTAAGTGCTCAGTAGAGAATAATGCTTCATTCTCTCACTGTGTCATTCCATACTGTGATGAGCACTTTAGAATGTAAAAGACTTTGTTCAGAGCTGACATCTCAGAACTGTGGGATGAATGCTGTCTCCTAAGGATATTACTTGTTCTCTTCACTGATTTGACAGAGCCCTCCTACACACTGCGAAATAACACTTTACCTCCACAGAATAATAAACAGCAATTTGAAATATTAACTCCTTGGCAAGAAGCTCTGAATGGTAAAAGAGACAGCATGACTTGTAGCACTCTGGCTCAACAGTAGCTTCCCTTCTATTCAATAATTAATACTCATTTCAAATGGTAGGTGTGTTCTGCAGTGCATAGAATTTGCAAGAAAAAAAGAATGAAAAGCTGTAATTATTAATATCTACTTATATCTATACAGCTTCAGGTGTATTTTGTTTCAATTGTGCTTTTTTCTTCAAGATTATATTGGTGGTATCTAGTATATTGAATTGGGACTACAGTTAGAAAATCAGCCCAGTAGCAAGTATTAATTTTTATATTTGAGATTTGTGGAAATGAAAAACCTGATTTTCTCTCTTTTTCTTCTTTAGGTTTCATTGATTTCATAGTAGAACCAACATTTTCTCTCCTTACTGATTCAATGGAGAAAATTGTTATGCCTCTTATAGAGGAAGCAACAAAATCTGAAAGTCCTGCGTTTGGGACCCCCAGGTATGAATACACTGCTTTGTTATTGAACTAACATAAGCTAACATAATAATCATAATAATGTGATTCTCAGAGTTATCTCGCTTATTTGAAGTTGGGGAGGTAACAAACAGCTGTGCAGTATTGCCACCCTGTGGGGCTGCGTTGTATTTGCAATGTGCTATTTTACCCCATTGGCTGAACAATTGTACATATAAAAAGGCAAAACCCTAATCATGATCAGAATAAACACACACAAATAATGAAATTTATTTCTACATTCTTTTTAATATAATCTTTCCAATAGGCTACTGAAATTCATGTACCTGTAAGGCAAAGTAGCTACGACAGTGTAATCTGAGTGATTCCTTGCTGAAAGCATTGTTGAATAATCAGATACTGCCTTTACAAATACTGCCTCTGTTATCATATTTTAATTTCATTTTAAAACTGTAATTTGAGCTTTCACTGAGGTTACTAAATGATAATTCTGCAAGGCAATTTTTCATTTGCTGGGCTTTAGTTAGATTTCAGTAACAATAGGGTGAACCTAGCTCTTTTCCATATTTTGCTTGCTAGAAGCAAGTAGGAGTTACTAGAAGTAGTTATTTATGATGGTGTTCTTAGTGTTTTGGGGAACAGTGCTAAAATAAGGCATTACTGATAACAAATTTGTTTACATACTCGCTTCTTCACAAATGAGTGATTAGCAGCTGCAAATGATTATCAGCTTCAGGCTTCATTTTTGGTTGATGTTCATGACTGAATGGTAAATGAAAAAAGGCTTAAGATCCAGCAAAACTTCTCATGGGAGATGGAGAATAAAGGGATTTTTTCTTTGTATGGAATCAAGTGCTATACTTATGAGGAGAGTGGAGAGCATGATACAGAGAAGTCTGAGCCAGATAATTCCACACATGCTACTGCATGGACACCATGAGATGGTACCTGGAAAACAATAGAATTATGGTCTATTCTTTCCATTCTATCCCATTCAACATCTCTGGAGCACATGGAAATTACAGTTAACTCTTCTTGTGAAGTTCTTGTTGGTATGTTCACTGCAATTATTGTTGATTAATGGAAACCCATTTGTATGCATATTAACATCTGTCTGCGGTACCAATGAGATAAACCGTGCAGCAAAGTTGAGTAAACAAAACCTATTAAGACATGAGTACCTGCACAAGGTTGGAAATAGGTCTTTTTTAATTCCAAGAAAAAAAGCATTCCTTCTTTTTTCCCCACCTTTCCCACCATATACACATATGGATAATTTCTACTTACCTGTAGATGTAAAGTAGTCGCAGTCTCTATTTATCGGATTTTAAAGCCACTCAAATCTTGCTTTGACTACGTGGGAAGGTTTGTATCTTGAAGAAAATTTTCAGCTCAAGCAAATCTTACCACTCATATACGTCATATCTTCCTTTTTTTAAAATGGGTCAAAAAATAATGATCAGATGTCTTTCCTGTGAGACCCAAAGATACCCTTCACTGTTCGAAAGCACAGCTAAGAAGTTGCTCCAAAATGGCTGCGTAAACATTCTTTTAAGAATTGGATTACAAGTAATGTATTTTCAGCTGTCACATTTTTTTCAAGAATTCCCTGGAAAATGGTCAGCAAGCCACCTTGTATCTTAGGCACACTCTGGTAAAAACTAGTTTTTCAAGTTAGTTCTTAAGCGACTTGATTGACATGAACTGTTTGTGTATTATTAAAATTGCCTGACTGTGTTTATAATTTGGGTTTTTTTTCCCTTGTCTAGCCAAAATAGTTTGGGAGCAGTAACCAATGCTGAAGCACAAAGACGACCTGGGTTTAAAAGTACAGGCGATGGAGGGACTCACACAGAAAATTCTCTAGCAACTGTAGACCTAAGGGGCTTCAAGGACAACTTGATGAAGATCATTCAAGCAAACAAAGAAAGATGGAAAGAATTAGCAGCAGAAGGTATGATATGTTAAAGTGGAATGTTTTTATAGTTTACTCCCTGTAAGACCTCACCTACTTTCATTTTTTAATTTCTATTAACCTATAAAAATGCATAGTTGTCCTGTACTCATATATTTTATGTCTTAAAGTTTTAGATGCTCCTGATTTGCTCTCCCAGGAGTACTAAAGAGGTGTAGGTAATTAGGGGATGACAGTAAATTGTATAGCCTATGCAATAAGGCTCTGTGCTGCACAGCTTATCCTTAGAGGTCTGGTTTAGAAATGTGCATTCTTGTAATTTTAATTGTAACTGATACTGACATCTGCTTTAAATGCCAAAATCAACAATTCAAAGCGGTGTGTGCTGCCATGTTTCTTCAGAAACGTAAAAGTTGTACTTTGCTATCAGAAATGCTATTTGTTCCCCACTGTATGGAACAAAATTCACTATTGCAGGCTTCTTGGGACTACGCTGTAGGCAATTATTTAAATGACCCAGTAGATCTAAAGATTTGGGCAATCACTGCATGCATTAGGCCCAAGCAAGCAAAAAGTGACTCTTCATTTGCCAGTAGATAGTTAATAAAGTCAAACCTGCACTGAGCATCTCATTTCACAAGCCATACCTGAAACTTATCTGAAATTACAGTTACCTGAGTGAAATGTTTTTCAATCACCTGAGTGATAGTTGTTGAAAAGAGTTTATAGCTTCGATCTAGGTTAAGTGAATGCCATTTGGGAATATTTTGTCCACAGTCTGTGTTATTTCCTAGTAAGGACCTGGAATACTTCTGCATAGCATTTCACTGCTGAGATTGGTCTTGCTCTACATGACCTGGCACTGACAGCTGGGAATGATATCCTGGAACCCGGTGCCAGCCTTGTTTTTCATCCCATCATCCAAATCAACATCTTTTTTCCCAAATAGGTGTCAGACAAGACAGAAAAACAGTGCTGAACAGTGATAAAATCTAATTTAGTGCTAAACTGCAAATGAATATTCTCATTAGGAGGATATTAAGAATTATCTTCCATACATCTTTTGTGACAAAGGTTTGAAAGAGTCAGGTGGAAGAGGCATCTCAGGAGAGGATTCCCTTAATATTGTCTCTTCTTCATGAGAAGCTTTATGTAACCAGTTGCTTCCTTTGGTGTTACTAATAATGGCTGGTCAAAAGGAAAAAACTGCAAATTTGCAGTGCTCAGTAATAATGGAAGACCATCAGGGTGCCCAAGGCCACTGAGCTACAGCCTGCAGAGATCAAGCAGCCCTGAGCTGGTGACATGAAAGGTCCTTCAATGTGGCGTAATGGAGAATTTGTTGTCTGGAAGATTGCCATTTCCAGTTACATAGAACTAACCAGTTTGATTCTGGTGCATCAGCATTTTGGTATGTTGTTCTGGAGGTGTACATCAAAGGACACTGTTTCCCCTTCATTCCCAGTGCTTTGTTGTGCTCTATAAATTACTGATATATTTAACCCTGTTTTACTGGACTGTTGACAGGCATTGAAAACACAAAGCTACTTGCAGCAAGAGATTTAAAAATTATTTTGGGTAAGGTTGCAGTCAATATCAATGTGAGGCCCAGCAAAATCCAGGAAACTCTGGGCATGCTTTGTACTCTGACAAACAGAGATGTTAATGTCCAAGGCTCCATGGATTTTGTTGAGATTGTGGTTGTCCTAACCTCCTTCTCTTCCATCAATTTGAGTAATGAAGCATGTCTAAGTACTTCCTGAACAGAATTAAGGAATTGCAGTAAAACATACATTAGGGAAGCTAATGGGTAAGTGAAAATAGCTGGTGTTGGGGCCAGCGCCTGATGAACAACATTGTCTCTGTGTGATTGTGCCTGAATCTGTTTTTTGAACCACTCTGTAAGGAAAAGATTTATAGAAATCTTCTGCCACAAAGAGGCTACTTGCAGCAACATCTGCAGTTGACTGGAGCATGGCATAGATACCTTCAGGGTGCCTGATTAGCCCGTAGAGGGAACCTTGTGAATAATGCAAATAATTTTGAGTACACATTTATATTTTGTTAGTAAACAGATAGGTGTTTTTGGGTTTGTTTTTTTGTTTTTTGTTTTTTTTTTTTTTTAATTAACAGCTGTGGGGTGTATTATATAGGTTTTGTGGAAGTTATATTTTCCATTCGTTTGGAATGGAATGTCTGCATCCATAGTCCATACATGGGCCCTAAGGACTGCTGTAGAAGAGTCTTTTGTTGAGTAACAATAGACTTCTGTGGAGCACTTTCTGAGACAGCACATAATCCTAGTCACTTAATGGAAAAGGGAGTCTTCTTCAACTAGTCCAGTATATCTGCTCTGAAGCTGTACCCTGCAAAGGCTGAAAATCCTTAATCAGGCTGAACAAAATTAACATCTAGTAAAAAATAAAAAATATTGCAATACATACCCCTTCCACTTGAAATTCTTTTCAGATTAGCCAAGTAAGACTACGCTTGTAAGTGAATAACCTGAGCCCTTGAACTTCAGATGATTAGTCCCATCCTGTCTAGATCTCATGCTACCTTCTCTGACTCCATGCTTGATGAAAAAATCTTTAGGCTGCTTTGGGCATATATATGAAGTTGTGTATTATTCATATGTTAGTAGGAGCATGCACAGAGAGAATAGATGTCAGAGATAAATCAGGTGAAAGAAGTGCTGTCATTGTTCCTAGCTAGATAATTTATGACAAGTCACAAATTGCTGAGTGCACTGAGGAGGTCACATGTATGAGGACCATGTTGTGGTAGTAACAGGCTGGCGCTCAGTGTGGATCTTCAAACACGCTTCCTGAGCTGGCTATGACAAACAGAGCTTGTGCTGTTAAAGGAGCCATCTGCATTCTTGTCAATGGGCTCTGCAAACACCAGATATTGTTCCCAGTTTAGTTCACAGGCTCAGGAGAAGTTGTCTCTATAAAATGTACTACAGATGCTCAAGGAATACAGAAAGGAAACTAGCAACATTCCATATAATTTCCTGAGGATGACCTGGGCTCATGCCAGCTTTTCAGGATAGGGTTACACATGTAGCACTGGTGGGAGGAGTTCAGCTGGAGCAAGGGCTCCCTTAGCAAGAGCCAGAGAAGATGCTCTGACCTGTGCCAGGCAGTCCAGAGGAAAGACTAATTCTCACTGACAGTGTTGTTGACAGGGAAGCTTTCCTGGAGATGCTGGTGCTACCTCTCCCTGAAAAGATAGTTGCTGCTGAGACTTGATACGTAGCAAGCAGTTTGTGCAAGGAACAGCCTGCTTTGTTTTTGGAAAGGCCTGTGTTGGTAAGGAAAGTGTTTATCTACCTAGGCAGCTGTTTGAAAGTCTCCTTAACAGAAGGCTCAGTAAATAGGATGGCTCCACTTTGCTAAAAAGGCCATGTCTTGTAACTGATGCAGAGGAGCTCAGTGCTCTATAGCCTAAGGGTCTTCAACCTTTCACCACTGGAGAATTAGAGGAATGTTTCTCGGGCCTTTCAGGGAATGCTGTTAACAGGGAATTACCATAATGATCAAACATCTGGGATTCTAATTTGAAAGCCTTGATGTTTAATTAATATTCCAAGCCCAAATCACCAGATAATCTGTCTCTGTTCAACTCAACACAGTGATAAAGATACTATTCCATCCTGTGCTTTTTTCAACACATATTGATGGCTGCGGCTGTTTGCAATTATTGAATTGTAGCAAATGGACAGTAAATGTGCTCAGATGTATCTGAGAGGTTCTTTCATTAGAGAATATGTCTTCTAAGTGGATTTTAAGGTCTGAAAGTTATTGACCTACTGAGAAAGCTGTAAGAAACACAAAACTTATTGGGAAAGATTTAACTTTCATGTAAGATCCTTCATGGTGCACTTCTTAGAACATAATTGTAACACAACTATTTAGTATTTTAAAAATACAATGTTTATTCCTTTATTCATCCTTAGTTTGTTCTATAAAAATGTTCAAAAGATTTACTAATAAAGTTGCTCTGTGCTCGGCAAGCTCAGGTACTCTTAACAGAATGTAAGGGTACGGACTAGTAATCATGCCTGCTGATTTACATGCTTTAATCTCTTCAGTAGATACCATTGTAAATAAAGTTACAAGGATAAAAAAGTATCATTCTTTTCTGTTTATAATGAACAGAAAGAGGCCCAGGCAGCTCAGAACACTCACCTGAGGTCATATAACAGCACAAGGGTATGCAGAACAACCCACCAAAGGTCCAGCTGCCAATCAAATGGGCCCATCTTCAGGACAATACAACAGCAGTTGTATTACAAACTTATTGTTTTCATCTTGTACTTATGTAACTCTTATAAAGAATTAAGTGTTACAGGACCTGACCCAAGTTTGCATTATCTGTGTGGAAGGACATCAGTGACAAATGCTGTCCTCAACACTTCTGGCAGTGCACCGGGCTGCATGGCTTTAAAGTGCATGCCTGGGATGACTGACCTCATCAAGGTGGGATGAAAAATATGTGAGGCCAAACGAGTCTCTCACACTGGCCTCTGCTTAATTTTCATGCTAAAAATGTGACAAAATAACAACTATTGCATCTTTGGAGTACAGATCAGCTTTTTTTTCCCCCCATGGGCAGCAATTTTGAATAACAAATGTCTCTTCTGAAAGACCTGTGCGTGGTACCTGCAGGCTCCCCTCGGGCACTTTCAGTTCTGCATACTTCCAGTCACAATAACCACAGGGTTCAGTTCCATTTTGTCTGAAAGATTTTCTCTGCAGACTCACTAACAAGAAGAGAGTAGCAGCTGCTGAAATGTGAAAATCTGAGAGTGATGATCTGATAGCATGTTAATGTGACTTAGCAGCCGCTAGGAAGGGCGGGCCGTGGGAGGATGTGTGTGACAGTCACAGAAACTGACTGACAGTTTGGCACATGAAATCTACCCTAATGGACGGTTTTAATCTGTTGGAAAATAATCAATTCAGGAGGCTAAAGGAGTCCCATTTAGTATCAGTGACAGTGATTTTAATTGCAGTGCTAAAATGCTTAGGTCATAAGCAGTTTTTGAGCTAATTCAGAAACGTGTTAAGTGGGAAAAGGAGAATTTTTCGGCATGGTCTGTGTAAGTGCAAGGAGTGGGTTCAGCTAAGAGTAGGGAGAAATGTTTGGTATTGGCAATACCTGGTAAATCACAGCCTAAGGAACAGTAACTGACCTAATAATGGAACTTGTTTTATATCTCCCTGGAGTACTCCCTGGAGTACACAGCAGAGAGCAGGCCCATCTCTGCACACGACAGTCTACTTAAAGCACCTTTTCCCTCTAGCAGGCTCACAGCAGCGAGTCCCATCTGTTCCCTGTCCCTGAAATTTCAGCATTCAAGCCCCTGTGCTTACAGCTAAACAGCAAAAGAGAAGTAAAAGGTGGAGGTAGCAACCCTATGAAACCATAAACTCACAAATTATTTTTAACCAAATCCTTCAGTGAAAAGTTTTGATTTAATTAGCTAATTTAGTCTTTGCTATTTTTTCCATATGACATAATGCTAGAACATTAAGTGCCACTGGATTACATGTTTGCAGTGGTTTTATATATTCCTATAACTGTGATGAAATTTGTGTGAGGAGTTGAAAGTGGAAGGAATGAGTATCGAAATAACTCTGTGGGTTACTGCAGTATTTTCTTGGGTTTGAAAATGGCAGGTTGGTTGGGGAGAATCATGGTTGTTTGGGAACTTTTGGACGTATCTTTAAACTTACTTGGTAGTTCCAGAGGCACCAGGTTCTCCTTCTCTGCAAATTTTGGTGATCTGTCCTGGTCTTTTCATTTTCTCTTTAAAATGGCTGATGTAAGATCATATCTTCTAGAAAGGTACATTTCCTTCCCATGTTGTCCTGGTTTCGGTCTTTTGTCACTGCTTTCTGGAATTCTGTTTTACAGTAAAAAAAGGCAGACAAACCCAAAAACTGAAGTTTGTTGTACTATACACAGAGATTCCATAACATCCAGCAGCATTCTTCATTACAGAGTCCTCAAATAATTTAATTCTTAGTGAAGATTAACAGCTTTCCTTTCTAACACAGTAGTTTTCTAATTGTTAAAACTTCAATGTCATCATATCTTTCTGTAAGGGTAAAGAATTGTAGCTTATTTTCAACACAGCCACTGAAAATAGCAGTGTGATTGAGCAGATATTTGGTTTACAGTCACTGCCATTAGCTGGTTTGAGATGTCCTGCTTGCAAAGGGCTTTTGTGTTTTTCCTCTCTGTTTCTGTTAAATCAAGACCTGCTCAAGTGATGCAGTTGCTGTAAACAGGAAGGTAATTTACAAGCCTTGTACTGTGCAGGTCATAGCAGTTAAATGCTCTTTTGTGTACTACAGAAGGGTGAGGAAAAGAAGGTTGATGGACATACACAGAAGAGAAAGTTCCAAAATGTAGCAAAGCTTCCTCACCACTTGGACCATGTCCTGAAAGTGTTGCTGCACACACAGGCAGTATCAAACAGGGCTGGTGGAAAGCAGCGTCATAGTTGATAATGCAGAACCTCCAGGTCCTCTGTGGTACTTTGGGGACAGCACAGAGTCCTGCAGCTGGGGGCTGGAGATTGAGTCTTGTGACAGTTTTAGTGTTTCATGGACATTGTAGTCTTTCATTGGGCTGATAGGGATTCAGTTGTCCCATTCACACCAAAAAAAAAACCCGAAATCAATTAAGTTTTCTGACACCTGTTAAGTGAAAAACAAAACAAAAACCCCTGGTGACTTAATGAAAAAAAGAGTATAATCTAATTAAAAGAAGAGAGGAAAGAAGTTGCCTTCTAATGCATTTTCTGCAAATACAAAATTACTGAATACCAGAATTTTTCAGCTATTCTGAAATTTGGCTATTGCCTTACCAGTCCTGCCAGTTTTCCGAACAAAATATTGTGTTACAGTTATTTTGCCAACAGCCTGAACACAATGGAAGAAGGACACCCTTTCTGTCATGTTTGTGTCAAGTGCCATTGTTCCTTCTCATAAAGGACTGTGCTTTAAGGCAGGATTTCAGAAACAGCGCAGAAAGGCAGAAAGAGGGATAAACTCAAGTCACCCCTAACAGACCAATTAGGAGAAGCCATTTATTTTATAGAGGAATTCACACAAATTTTGCTGAATAACACCTGGATTCTTTTAAAGAAAACAAACCCAACAGCTGAAAAATACATAAACAGGCCTGGTTCCTGGCACTTTTGCCAAGTTAAAGCAGAGAGAGCAAAACCAGTAGCAACAACAACGCATACCCTGAGTAGACTGCACTGCACCACATACTCCTGCACAACATACTCCTGCCTTTATCTAAATGGCTGTGACAATCCCTGAGCTCTTCAGTGCCTGACACACCCCGAAACACAAAAAATTTTCTGAGGGCCAAGATGGATGGTTTTTTAATCTTTGATATGTTATTAATCTATTTATTCGTACTGAATATTGAGACTGTTGCAAATGCCAGATTACCTGGTTCATTTAACGTATTCCATTTCCATCTCTGGCTGGCCATGGTAATGTGCCAGTAGGAAGGGGCAGCTTGCTCTTCCCAGAAGCCCAGTGCAGGGTGAGGGGCAGCAGCCTGGCCCCCTGCCCTCAGAGGGTCCTGGCATTTTGTGACTGGCTGGAGGTAGAGACTGCCACAGTCTTTATTACAATTCTTCCTGCACAGCAGTGGGGGTCAGACATCATGCCAGCTCCATTTCTCTTACACCAGTAGGATTAATTTAGCAGTGCCCTGCTTGAATTCTAGTTATTTGGTCACTGTCCCAGTCTCAGCCTCATTTAGACTTCTAGATAATTCTGTTTCATCAGAGTGATATAGGACAGCAGAAACTATAGAAAATTCCAAGTATTATATGTAATAAAAAGGTCCTATGTAATATAGAGTACAATTATCAGCTGTTACAGAAAGCAGAAATCTACATTTTTCCAGCATATTTAGCATATCCCACAAGTGGCTGACATGCTATAAGAACCCAGTATTTTTCCTCCTTCTAGCAGTGGATTAAAGCTGAGTGGAGCAAAGCAAGTCAGACCATAGTGTCAGACATCCAGCAGGTGAGAGACTTAATACTAAGAAAACAGAGGAGGGTCTTAAGGGCACTGGTGACATCATCAGAGAGGATTTTGTACTTGAGGCTTCTCAGCCTCTGTCACTCCCACCAGCCACTCCTCAGGGCAGTCCTGTAGTCTCACACCAGTTTAAATGCAAAAGGCATAACTTTTATCTGGTATATTACCAAGTGTATCTTGGTGCTGAGATACTTCATTTCAAAGCTCCACCCATCAGTTAGTCCCGAGTTAGAGTTTGCCTCTGGTTTAGGTATCTTTAAACAGACAAATTTGAGATCGTCTCAAGGGCAGTCGTAGAAACTAGAGACCATCATGATGTAAGTCAGCTTTATGAACAAAAAAATAATAGTGGATTTTGCATGTATAAATATTCTGAGCTTTCTAATATGAGAATAAAATGGTCAGCCATCCAGTTACACCAAGACACACCTGAATTCTGGCTAGAACAGACCTAAACCAACATTCAGTGAGAAAAATACTCTCTTCTTACTAGCTTTTTGGTTAAAAAATCTCACTAGCGTGAGCTACATTAATACAGTTTTATGTGTGCTCATAATTCAGCTTTGCTTTTTTTAACTTACTGATGCATCTGAACAGCATGTGAAATATTTTATCTTTGAGTTTCCTTGGAGTTTTTTATGAAGTTAAGGAAAAATGCTGTAGTTGTGCCATTTGGAGGCGAGTATGGTGCATAAATCGCTTTCTTAGGAGAAAAGCTTTATGTAGGTAGGTTATGTCATGAGTGACAGATGCTTTAAATAATGTCCCTAGATTGAACATAACTTGCATCAAGTTCCATATACATATTTTTCAATGGCTTTAACCCAACCTCTTCTTTTTAAGAGTTACGTTGAAGTCTAGAAAAATACTACCCGTCAAAGTTTCAGAGGACTTGGAATCCAAACCAAGCAGGACTCTAAAGTTTTGGAAAAAATGGTTTCACAATGTAGAAATTGCTCCAATTTTAAAGTTCTTGATTTTTTAAAAAAGTGTACTAGAAAGTATAAATGACATAAAAGGAAACTAACCATTCCATGCTTCTGCACATCAGTTCAGGTTTGAAGATGTTCCCTTCCATCCCATTTCACACACTGAATTGTACTTCAGGGGGAACTTTTCTCTGGATTTAGAAAAATGAGGAGGTGCCAAATGCTGACAGCAATAAAAATGTGCTTACAGTCTGGGTTATCTTTCAGTTGTCATGTGCAATCACTTGTGGCCTGGATTTGGACTGGTCACTCACAATCAGAGTTTCTGGGAGTTGCCAGTTGAACTCAATAAGTATCTTAATGCATGGTTTCCTTCCTTATTAATTTCTACATCCAAATTAGAAATTTTATGCAATATCATGTGCCTGTTTTATGCCCATGTTGTTCAAACTGCAATGCTAACTTTTTAAATTGATAGTATTTGGTATCTTCTATGCTGGTGTACAGATTCTAAAATCTAAATTTATGAACTATAGATTATAATAGCAAGAAAATAGACCCTCCATGAAGACAGTGCATTTATTTTTTGTTGGACTCTTCACCTGCCATCACAAGTTTTCCATTCTGTTTCCTTTTCATCTAGTTATTCCTGGTGCCACCTCTCTGTGCTGTTCTGTTCTTTCTCCTTTTACTCTGGGCCATTTCATTTGTACTGTTCTCCAAGTCTCTGCGATAAAGTAAAGAGTAGAGCCTTCCACAAACATTATTTTTCTCCTTTTTTTGCTGTCTCCTGAAGCACAGTTTCCCTCACATCTGTTCTTTCCTGTTCTAGATGTGCCATTAGCCAAAATGGCAGCAGTACTGGACAGCACATGCATAAACCCCCATGGCTTGTTTCAGCTTGTTCCAGACTTGATGGTTTGGACTTTTCCAGGTTGATAGGCCAATTTCCTTCAGGGCTTCCCCTCAGTTCTGATGCCTGCCCCATCTCCAGCAAGGCATTCCCCTCCATGCCCGCTGTCTCTTGCAGAACTGATGAGCTCTGCTCTTCCTAGTCCTGTGTCAGTGAACACCACTGCAGAGGGACATGCCTGCAGCAAGGGGTCCTCCTGCTCCCATCCTTCAGGTTTCTGTTGTCTGATGATGCTCCTTGCTCTGTGTTATGGCCAAAAAAGAGGTACATATTAGACATCAAACCAGAAAGAGGACCGCTACAGTTGAGCTGCAGTCGTGCAATCAGGAGCAGAATCTGACCCATATCAAGCACAGTGGGCATGGCCTCATGCAGAAACTGATTTTCACAATGTTCCTGTGTGCAGCTCTATCTGTCGCTACTCTGAAAAAAAATTGTGGCATATCCTTCTTATCTAATTCACCTATTTTGTTCCCTCTTTGTAGAAGAACTTGTGAAAAATGTTGGTGAACAGGAAAAAGACCAAAGCAGAAATTCCACAGATGCACAGTTGCAGGAAGAGGCAACAAGGACACAAAATGAGAGTAGTCAGGGAAGTGATGGTACAACGGGTCCTCCCAGATCCATCGTCCTACAAGTAGTCTCTTTGGACACTCCTCTGAGTGATGAATCCAGCTCAGAAAAATGCACTAACTCTGATCCGAACCAGAAAGATCTCAGCGATGCCCAGCAAGAGACACAGAATGCAGACCCACTGAATGGTAATGCTTCATCGCAGAGCACAAGCCAGTCTAATGAAGCTGTCCAGGGTGAAGCTGCAGCAGTGTCTGGTATCTCCCTGTCAAACATCAACAGCAATGTAAAATATTGAAATAAGGTGTTGTACAAACCACCAGCATAGGACAGTTTCTTCAGGCCTGGGTGAAAGTGGTAGTGTCCTAAAACATCAAATAGAAGCACATAAACAAATATCAACTTCCTGATATCAGCTATTTGGGATCTACTAGAAAATCCTTTAGAGAATATATTTTAGTTGAACTTGAAGAATGGTTTTAGAATAATTTAAAGATATATATTTACAATTAAATAGACATTTGTCACTGGAGAATAAAGTAAACTCTCAAAACAGAACTATCTAACATTTTATTTTTTAATAAGTAATTGTGCTATTAATATTTGTTCCCCTTAGTTTGGGCACCTAATATGATTGTTATTTTGTAAACCACATCCTTTGTACCAAACATAGTGGGAATCTAAGAGTTAAGCTTAAGTAGATGGAATTTGCCAAATGTAGTAGCCATGGCACTGTGTCATTCTCTTAATCAGGAAGATCAGTCTCTTGACTGTAGCTGCTAGACAAATGGAGCAGCCAGAAAATTGTTAAAATGTCAGAATATGTTTTTAGAGTGTAAGTATTTTATCCCAAGATGACTATGTCTAGTATCTGGGGATTGCAACACAGTATCAAGGGCAACATGCCCAAGCAAGGAGGAATAGATGCTACCAAAGGAAGAGGAAGACACTGTGCATCTTCGTTTTATTTTCTGAGTTAGCTTATAGTTAGAATAAGCTTTGAGGCCTTAGAAAAATAAGATTAATCAAGGATATAATGACACTTCTCTTCCTCACTTTTACATAAAATGCGAAACTCATTAATGCTTTAATGACAGTAAGCCTTGCAATATTGTGCCAGAAGTATGGCATTGTCTGAGCAGCAACACTGAAGTGCTTATTACGCTTAGCTTAGGCATGAGTAAATGACTTGGCATATTTATCAAAAAACCTTTTTATGGAGAACTCCCACTTACTCTAGATTTCCACAATCCACGGCTCCATGCTTTTATTGTTGACAGGTTTTTTTTTCCATCAGAAATAACAGATGGTTAATTTAGGGCCCTAAATCAAAATATTTACACTAAAATTATTTTCACAGCATTTGAAGTTGTCTAATAACTGACATTTTATCTTTTGACATGTATTTTTTACAACAGGTTTGTATTAAAGCTCAACTTAAAATTTAAGTGCCTAAGAGAAGTTGCCCATCTTCCTGGATGAGGAATGCTGTAGGAAAAGCTGCATCTTTTATCTTTCAGACTAGGCAGAAGGCAGTTGTGGTGTCGCTGTACTTGTGGGTCTTTAGATGGCTGACCAACAAAAATGATGTTTGAGAGATCAGATACAACTCAGAATGCAGTTATTTCACTCTGTTGCCTTGTCAATCTTTACATTCCACCTTTTCAATGAGAACAGAGATTTCTTATCTCATAAAATGCTAATCTCATTTGTTTTCTAAGGCAGGAAATTTTTTAGAGAATGCATTGTACTTTGAAACTTTGAACTGCAAAATTTATGAAATGGGTAAGAAGCCATTAGGTTTTTAATAGTGTTTTTGCACCTCTGTTGATGTCCAGTGGATCCAGACAGGACTCTTTTAAAGAAGGTCAGACATTTTCAATGGAATGCTGCTTCAAACAAGCAGAAGATAGCAAACACATGACCTTACATTTTTTCCCTGTTACACAAATTTAACTTATTTGAATATTCTAAGAGACACCATACATCTGTCACGACATCATTAGCACTCTCCATGCTTCTTCCAAGAAGAAGACTTCTCTACTTCTGTAGTTTCTGTACTGAGGATGAGGGGGTAGAAGGCTAAGGGGATGTCCAGAGTGTTTGCTGAATCCCGGGGTGGAGAAGTGAGCACCTGCAGGTGCTAGGGCTGGGAGGGTGAGATAGAAAGGAAGAAGAAAAGCAACATGGTTATTCAGGTTGAAATTTCATATGTTAGCTGTCATTGTTCTGTCTTTTATAAAAAGCAGAAAATACAGTTATGTTTTCTGTGATTCAGTTATAGCAGCTGGGGAACATAGGAAGATGATGTGTGTGCATTCTTGGGAACTGTCAATGAATGTTTTGATGTGCTATGATGAGGGGGTTCCCCTTTTTAAAAAATTAAAAAGGGGCTCTTTTCTGCTCCTTGTATCACATCTCTTTCTAGGTGTAGTTCTTGCAGGCCATCACATTTTAGTGACAGGAGTAGCTCTGCCCTGGGTCCAGGCTGGGGCAAAGGGAAGACTGGAGGGTTGCTGTTACAACCACTGCAGTTGAGACTGAATGTTGTTTTTCTCCACAATACCTTTTTTCCTTTCCATCATCTCACTTTCATTTCATTGAATGGTACAAGATTAAATGAAACTATTATAAGGTGATTTTTTTAAGTGATGATTTTCCTTTTCTCCTGAGTGATTTATTAATTAGAACATTAATTTTAAAAACTGGTTATGTTTAATTAAACGACTCCACATTTCAATGATTTATAAATGCTAATTGGCAAACTTAACTTCTCACTCATAATGATAGCCACATTAATCCTTAACATCAAAATGCAAGGGAGATAATAAATCTGTGATAAAGCAGATTGCCAGTAGCTTCCCTCTGTATGACAGGAGGGGACTGCCCCGTCCCACTGAGTGTGCAGCACATTCAACATCACCAGCAGTCGGTAAGAGAGAGCCTCTGGAGAACAACCAGGTTAAACAGCAGTGGGCAGACCCACGCCAGCAGCATGCCAGTTTGATTCATGGCATGCAGGTGGCACCAGGGGATCATCCGTGCCGTGCCGTGCCCGGCGGCCGCTCAGTGCTGCGGCGGCCCCGTGGAGCTCAGCGAGTGTGGAACCCCCTGTGCCCCAGCAGAGCGGGAGCAGATTGCTGTGCTGCCTGCTTCCTCAGCGCTCCCTGGGTGAGCAGGATCCTGGCACGGCGGGAGGGCATCCATGTCCGCGCCTGGGATAAGGACGGAGGGAAGGTTAGATTAAAAAAGCAAATAATGTGCTTAATAAAAAGATAGGGTTTATAAGATAACAGCCACTAGCAACCACATTTTTATCACATAAAAAGCTTGATGCGCAAACAAAAAGTATATATGTCTTGGAAGTTAACGTTTAGTTTTTTGAAATTTGTACCACAATATAAGAAAGATATTAAGCTATTAGAAACCATCCAGAGGAGGCCACAGGATGGGAAAGGTCTGGAGCAGAAGCCATATGAGGAGCAGCTGAGGTCACTTGGTCTGTTCAGCCTGCAGAAGAGACTGAGGAGAGATCTCACTGCAGTCACAGCTTCCTCGTGAGGGGAAGAGGAGGGGCAGGCACTGATCTCTTCTCTGTGGTGACAGTGACAGGACTCAAGGAATGGCCTGAAGTTGTGTTGGGGAGGTTTAGGCTGGATATTAGGAAAAGGTTCTTCACCCAGAGAGTGGCTGGGCACCAGAACAGCCTGCCCAGGGAAGTGGTCGCAGCACCAAGCCTGACAGAGCTCAAGAAGCATTTGGATAAGGCTTTCAGGCACATGGTGGGATTCTTGGCAGTGGTGCTGAGCAAGGCCAGGAGCTGGTCACGATGATCCTTGTGGGTCCCTTTCAACTCAGCATATTCTGTGATGCTGTGAGTTGTTTTGTTTTAAGGCTTCCACAAACTCAAGTGTCAAGTATAAAATCTAAATATTTAGATAAATAGCTTTTGCTTTCGTACTTCTTCCCACCCATTTTTTTTTTTTTAATGGATAATAAGGCTAATAAAGTTTTGCTAAATCCCTCCTAAAACAGCCACAGGCTGAAAGATCTCTAGACATCCTTGTTCTAATTAATGTTATTCCAATTTTGAGACTTTAAAAGCCTTTGAAGTATTGGTTGTCTGTATTCCACCTACATTAAACTGATGTAAAATAAGGAGTGGTGTAGGATGCTGCTTGTGGGAATATGGCCCATCTGCTTGTGTCTGCATTACAGAGTGGACAGCACACACTCTGCCACCATTCAAGGGAGTGGAACAAAGGTGAAATCAGTAGTGATTCTTAGTCATTTACAGTGAAGCCATGGCAGATTCGTGGGTATTAATTTTCTTCTTTCTTCATGCTTGTTCTCTTCAGTTTTCTTTCCTCTGTTCTTATTCTTTTCCAAATTGTCAGCCTCTTTTTCAACTCGCCATCATATTTCAATTTTCCTTTCAGATCATGCATCATCTGCTTTCCCTTTCAGCTACTTCTACCTTTGTTTTCTGGCTTTCAAAAATGTTCCCCTCTCTATTTTTATAACTTTTAAGCTTCTCCCAGGTCATCTTTTCCACTTTGGAGACTTCTGTGCTTTTCCTTTTGAGCATTTTCTGTCCAGTGTTCTTACTGGTGGCATCCCTTGATGAAGTGGATAAAACTGAGAAGTTACTATATGTAGTTAGTAAATAACACTGTGAGTTTGCTACATTGTACCCTGCTTACCATCTCGGTTTATAATGGTGTATAAATTCCTCATCCAAAGCAACTGAAGGAATAGTTTAAGCAACAGTTTAATTCTATGATTGTCTATTTGAGATTCATGTATCACTTAGTTTGAAAACTGCTTGTGTTACTCTGTGTCATTGCTTCTATCTGATTGAATTGAATTCTCAGAACCTGACACTGGCATCTTTCATTATGTGGCAGAAAATTAGACTCTGATTTGAAAGCCTACAGTAAAGAGGATTTAAACAGCTCTTCGCAGAGGGTGAATTTTGACTTTCAATAAGCTGGAAGAAAAAAAAATAACCAAACCCACTTTATTAACACTCACGTAAAAGTCTTCATAGCTTTGTTTCCTGCTGTGATCTATTGCTTTCATTCTATCTTTTGCCTTGTGGATAAACCATAATGATTATGTCATTCAAATGGATGCTTATTTTGGTGAGAAAGCAATTGAAGAAAGCAGTGACTGAAACCTTATTTTAACCTTAAAATATCTTGAAGAACTAGATTCTGTCTGTCTGTGGCTGTGCAGATTCTCTTGACTTGGTTAACCTTCTCATTCAGGTTGACAATCACATTTGTTTATCTTCCAGGTGAGCCTAAACACTGTAAGAAGTCAGAAGATATTGTAAAAGCCACGGAGCAGACAGAAGCACTGGTACAGAACTAGATCTGCTATTTCTTAAAAGCTTCTGACATTTCAGGCAGGACAGGTAATTTGGTAATTTCTTTCTTTCAATGGGGAGTGTTTTATACCATAAAGGCTTGCTTAGTGCTATTGGTAACCTCTTTGTTCTATCCCAGTTGTGCTTATATTACAAAATTTTGAAATGGGGACACAGAATACCCCACTTTCAATGTCATCTTAAAAAAAAATCAATATAGAGAAGGGAAAACCACTACTTTTAATTCTCTGAATCCTTAGTGTCAGAATAAATGATCAAGTATATGGAATATACTCAATTCAAGTATATGGAATATTGGAAGTAGTAGTATCAGAAATCTCTTGTTTATGAATTTTCATTTGACCTCTGTTGCAGGAGAAAACAACTCTAGCTGTTCCTACCTCATGACCTCAGAGGCTGTTGTCTGTCAACTTGTTTTTGGATCATCCTATTTCTGTGGAGAGTGATTGAACAAAATGTTCAAAAATGTAAAATGTAAAACCCTGAGCTGGTAACTCAAGGCACTTAAAAACTCGCAAGATTTCAGTTGGTTTTGTGTTGCTATTTCCTCTTCTATTCTGCTTTCTTAAACTAGGCAAAACAAAATTTTCAGCCAAAGTTGGACCTTGCTTTGTTGCATCACCGGTACCAGACATTTCCAGTTAATCATGAAACATGTGAAAACATGATGTTTGTCATCTGCCTGGGATTGCTGTTACGTGTCACTGCTGCTGATGTCCAATGAAAATGGAAAATCAAAATGAAATGTGTTTCTAGATACTTGTTCATGCAATCATGCTGCATGCACCATAAAAGTCCTACTTGTTAGCTTCCTTAAAATATCTGGAAATAAATGTTTGTAGACTGTACAGGGAAGTTGTAAAGTTACGCTGACCAGCCTGCACGAATGAAGATTCTTCCTCACTGCAGTGGCTGCCATATGGACAGAACTGGTGCTGAACAAATTTGAAAGTATTTGAAATATCTCTTTAAAATTTAATTGAATAGCATCTGGTGTTAACGATTAAAACATTCTGAATCCCATAATATTCTGAAAGACATCAGCACTGGTGTCATCCCTACGATGAAGCTGGTACTTACTGTTTTGTAGGGTGGAAGAGACAGCAACAGAAATACATGAAAATTGCTTCACTTCAGCAAAATGTGGTGTTGCCTCTCAAACAGAATTGGAAGGTGACACTGAGGCCTTAAGTCATGGTTTATCTCAAATGCAAAGGTGACAATATGCATTCTGCAACATCTTTGCTAGAGTTTGTTTCTTTTTGAGGGGCAGCAAAAATGGCAGCACACAGGCACTTACCTCTGCAAGAAGCCTCAGAATGAGCCCTCCAGCCCAAACTGTGCCCGTAAAGAAACTCCATGTTCATCTCTTCTTTCCTTGAGCTGCACATGACCCCTCCTGATTCGTCTGGGTGTCTTACACAGCTGCAGCCAGCCTCGTTTCCCTCTGCTGGAACCTGCCAGGAAACTTCTAGGCTCCCGTTCAGGTTGTAGGCGCTCAGGCGGCTCCAGTCGCTGCCCTCCCTGTTCTGCTCTTTGGACCCTGTGGTTATTACCTCACTGAACAAAAAGTCTTTCTAATCAGCATGGTCCGCTCTGCAGGGGACTGGTGGGGGCAGTGGCACTCTCCTCTGTGCCGAGGGCAGTTGGAACCTGTGTGCTGTTCATCTGCTGCTTCAGGGATCCAGCCAGAGCTCAGCAGGAATCAGGCTCCGCCTCAGCAAGGGCACGCTTTGTGGGATTGAAGAAGGAATCCTAAAGCAATCACCTTTGCTGACCCTCACATGTCCATACCTGTTGACTGTCTCTTTTCAGACAGCAGAGCAGTCAAAATTGAGCTGGGAACAGTGTAAGCTCTGAGCCCTGGGACAAGGGCATGCCAAAAGGTGGAATTCCTGTCGTTGAATATGTAAGCCATATATGTGCTATGCATAAGTAGTATGCATAGTGTAAACTTAAGGAATGTTTGTGCATATAGGATGTAAAAAATACATTTAAATTGTTTTGTGTATCTGGTCCACGGCTTGTATTTAGCATGGACAAATTTCTGTACAGTGCCGTTAACGAATGAAATGTTAACAGATGAAATTGTATCATAGATGTTATAATGCAATCAATATTTTTTGCTAAGAGTTAAGAGTTTATATATTCTCTGCTGGTGTTTGAGCAAATTATTAGTAGCCTGGACCGCTCCATGCACCTTTGCATCCTTTTTGGGAATGTTGGACTCTTTTTTTCCCTTTGTAATAAAATGTAAACCATCTTATGGCTTCTTATTGTCCTTATGACAAGAGAAGAAATTTAATAGTCATATCAGACTTTTTTTAATTGTAAGTTGCCATATGCTGTGGCAGTGGAAAATCTTTTTCAGAGAATCCTGAGAAGTCGAAAACTTATTTTAGATAAGTAGATCACCTATAGTTCCCACCAAATTTGAAAAGAACAAAAGACAACTACTATCTTTAAAAACTAGGCCAGGTAGATATTTGCTACTGACTGTTTTTCAACATGGTAATTTATGATTCACTGAGACTGAAAGTCTGAACCAATCAGAATTTAATCTTTATATTGTATTTTCAATTTCAGACTTTTACCATAGTTGAACTTAAAGTTATTTTTCTGTGTCTCTATCCCATTGAGATTTGTTACTCTGCAAAAATTTTCACCTGGAAATACAAGCAGAAAGTGTAACAGATTCTGCAGAGAACCTGAAGCACCCTGTGGGGCTCAGTGTCCTGCTGCCATAGCGAGCACCAAGATGTCCCACTGCAGAAGCTAGAAGGAGCTCCTGGTCTCAGTCTCCTGGTCACAGGAGGCACTCATTGCCTGCAGATCTCATTCATTAGGATAGAAGAGTGATTTTTTTCTATAAATATCCTATTTGCTCATTTGTATTCAGATTTTATCACTGTGGTAGATGTTACTGAAATACAAGAAGAGTCCTTAGTTTTTTGTTAATGCCAGCTGGTTCTCTTTCTTTCTTCCTTCCTTTATTCTTAGCAAGATCTTGCCTGGACATGACCCAAAGCTTGGTGTGTAGTTGGATGAGGAGAAATTTTCTTTGATGGAGAAGACCAATAGAGCCAACATGTTGGTTAAGGCTTTGGGCTGGGTGAAATTTGGGTTCATATGGCAGGAAGGCTTCCTGAGAGAGCCTGTCCCTGAGCAGTAGTTTTATCTCTGAAACCTGTAAGGCTGCGCTACCAAAACGCTGCATGGGGCCCTAAGAAATGGTGTTTGTACCTGCATCTCTCCCACAGCATTCTGGGCATGTACCCTGCATTGAGCACACTGAGGAGCTGTAGCTATAAATGAGCCCTCGAGAGTTTTATTTTGTACTTTTATCTTGAGATATATGACAGATATATTATGTAATATTGTTATGGGTTATGATCTAGCCAGTATTTTTTTTATTTAATTTTCAAGAAGGCAATCTACAATTGTGTGTTTTTATTTTGCTGTATTTGTCCATATTTCCTATGATGATATTCCCAAATAAATCTAATTTGAGGGCAAGGATTGTGAAGCTCCTGAGTGTTAGTTACAAATTTGATTTCCTGGAGCATTTTTGCTCATTTGTGTATGATTGACTTTGAGAAGTGACAGTGCATATATGTGGTCATTTCCAACCCTCTCACCCATTTGAGACTCCACAATTTTTCCATTACTGTCCCAGTTTGCCACACAAACTCACTCACATCCTCACAGCATATTTGAAAACAATTTCTTTAAGTGAGTCTTGCCTTCTTAGCCTTTATGGCTAAAATAGCCCTCATATGAAGAAAAACATAACCAATAAAATTATTTCTACACAAAAAAAAATTTACTGTGTTTGAAATTGAAGGAGCCACTGGGACTGAACTTGTTAGCAACAATTCTTCAGAAAGGGTATGACTTTGAGAGATACCTCCATGGCATGGTGTAAATTTTATAATCCAAGTTCAGTGTAAATGGAACTAAACAGGGCCCCTTTCTACTTGGATTGAAAATGAATGGAAAGAATCCCATAGGCTCAAACATGTATCAAATCCTAACAAGGTACATGATGAAAATAAATCAAGACAACTACTTTATACCACACTCTGTGCAGTTCCTCTTTTCCAGGTGCCATCTGAGCTACATGCACAAAGGACCTTCTTCTTGTAGAGATGCCAGAAGTCAAACAAGCCACTACTGTGATGAAAATAATTTCAAATTATCAAATCAAGATCACTAGTGGTAAGTGTCTAAAATACGTATTTTTAACAGACTATACAGTTATTGTATGAGAGAAATATGACTAACATTCTCCAGCAGCAGATTAGAGATTTCTGTGTACAGTAGTTTAGCAGACAAAGGTTTGTCTGAAAGACAAAGTACATTGCTTTTAAAGCATTTTTTAAAAAAATCACATCCTTGAAAAACAGTCTGGAAAAATGAGTGGAATTGAATTTAATGCTATGAGTAGAAGAAATTGTCCTCTGTCAAACACTATGCAAACATTTAGGCTACCTCCCTGGACTAATGTTACTTTCCTGGTCATTTAAGTATTTAATGGGTCTCCAGAGACTCCTTTTCCATGTCCCAGGGCAAACATTCAGAAGTTTTATCAAACTGTGAATATCTAAGTTTTCCCCTGGGAACAATGAAGAAAGTCATAACCATGGAGTTATAAATGGAAAAAATCTCTTATAAAAATGGGGAAAAGTCTCTTATAAAACTGTTTTGGGCTGAACTTTGTTGCAAAATACTTTCTTTATGTCTAGGCCAGTCCTTTGCTTATGGCCTTTGAGTGGAGAATTTTTGGGGAACTTTACATTAGCTGAGCTCGGACAAATAATATCTTAACAAGATCAGCTATTCTGACAGATTACATAGTATATGAGCTTTAAAGCTGTTGAGTTTTGTGCATTTGCAACATCCTGTAGAGGTCGTTGTTACAAACCAGAAGTAACAAAGTTGTAGCTAAATAAGGGGGTAATAATCAAAATGGTAGGTACAATCTCAGCTTTAGGATGGACAGCTAAGCAGAATAGAAGTTTCTTCACTTTTATTTGGACTGTAGTTTTGAAGCTCTCATCACCGCTCAGGACCTAATGCTGCTGCACCTAGAAGCAACACTCCTGAACCTGCAAGAAAGACTGTGGGACTTGTGTCACAATACCACGAATAAACATCAAGTTTCATGAAAGTATTGGGTAATTATTTGTATAAAGCCTGATACGATTATCTCAATGAAAATTCAAGGAGCCAAAGCGTCAAATTCACCTATGATGCATTTCCATGATAGCCAAGAGAGATGGTGTCATTATACCAGAAATTAATTTGTTAATTGGATAGTAATTGGTTGTCTCTTGCTTTCTCTGTATCCAGCTGGCTTATAGATTTTATTTTCTGCAGTGCAGGGTACTCTGAGTGTCTAATGTCTCTGTAGAAAGCACGTGTTTAACTTCAGGCCATCTTGAATTCTTTTATTGAAATTATGCTTCCTTATCTTTGAGACTGCTCAGCTTTGATAGAGAACTGTATTTTTCTTACTTGTCAGAAATGAACATTCACCTTTATTGTTTGGGGTTCATCAGTAGTTCACAACTGGAATTAATGGCAGCATATTTGGGTCAAACATTTTAATATAATGCATGATGCATCTGCATTTTAGCGTTCCCACCTAGGGGGTTCTGCTAGGCACAAGGTGGTTTGGGGTAGGGCAGAACTGTGACTGCAGCCAGAGCAGCTCTGGAGGACGTGTGTGGTTTCAAGTAAATAGTAGATACAGGAGCATGACTACAGAGTTGATATTTCCAGTAAATTAGAGAATAAAAATGTCATGAGCAATTTAAATATTATTTATAGTTGACCTTCATGTCTGTTTTTAATATTCAATCTGCTGAGTGTTTAAAAAAGCAATTAAAAGTCCCATATAATGTTAAAACCCTTGATAAATGTAATAAACAAATGACATATTCAAAAGAGAGAATCTATGTCCCATTAGGAGAGAAAAAGAAAGATGAGAGCAACATATGGCAGTATAATTAGAATGATTAGGGAAGCACATCAACAGAATTTATGCTGCAGGGAAAATGTAATAAGAAACCAACACACTTTCCTCACTGCCTCGAAAACTGCAAATATCGCTCTCTGAAAAGGAGAAGATGCAGAAAGGGTCCCTGGCATTTAAAGCTGTAACTTGTGTTCTTCTGTCATTATTAAAGATGCACACAGCCATCTGCAAACCATTTATTTTTTGCAGAGTTCACATTGTCCCATTGCTTTGATTAATAAGGAGCAATATTACACCTCAGCTGCTTTTCAGAAAGATGCTATTTTGGAAACCTAATTAATACTCATTCCACAGTTAGCTTGAGGTGTTCGTTAGTGCCAGATACTGAGTTCTTATTTGTTTCTCATTATGTGGAGAGTATTGCTTCTCAATGCCAGCGTTTTTGTTTTGCATTTTGGAATAACCTTTCGACACTCCTGCTTCCCACAGCCCTCCCTTCAGAAGAGCTAATAACACCTGTCATCATTATTTTCACATGCCTGTTAATGTCTGTTGAAGACACTGTGGGCTATTTACATAGATAGACTATCCTGATGCACAGCAAATATTCCTGCCATTTTCTGAACAGTTGGGCCAAAGAGAAGAGCAAAATTTAGAAACTTGGAAATGCAATTAAAATCTCAGTTTACCACTAAGGGTCAGTATATACTAGGCAAATAAATCATCAAAATTTGAAGAGTGTGTATGGCCTAGCGGAAATACCAAATAATTTTTCTGCCCTAAACCCCCCAGATTATTTAATAAAAAACACAGAAAATCTATAGCAAAATATAGACACTGAACTTGTGTAAACTCCATCAGCCCACTCTGATTAAACTGGAGATTAGTAGCATCTTATCAAGCAGCCTGAGGTTTAGCAGGGGCTGCACAAATATCTTGCTTGAGATTTGCTCAAAGTGCTGCTATCCTCACAGGAGGATAAAGGAGAGAATACAGCAAAGCAGACGGCATTTAGCATCCACCCAGTTGCCAAGTATAATGCTGTGCATGAAAAGGTTAAATGTAATTGCACATGTCAGGAATCAACAGAACAACTGAGGCTCTTTCTGGAGCTCACTCTTGCGCTGAGCTGCTATAGAAAAAATAATAAAAAGAATGAAAAAAGAACATCTGTGGGCCTGGGCACTAACATGGATGCAATAGGAGAGGAAGAAAGGGGAGTTTGAGGGACAGCATGTTTTAAATATGCCCTTACATTGTCCCCCCAGGGTTAGTGGACAGACAATGCCTTATTTTCTGCAGGAATAAAGTCCCTCATGAAAAAAACTTGTCTCAAGAGAAAAGAAATGACGAGGGGAGCCCTGCACTGAGCAGGACATTTTGTTGTACAGTGCCAGCTGTACAAAAGCAGACCTGCAGAAGCCCTGTTTGGGTCCCTCCCCAACCACCACAGCCTACCCAGGCCAGCTCTGGAGAGAGCCACCCAATGCTTCACCTTCTGGAGTAAAAATACTTTTTTTTTAAAGAGTGAAAACCACCAGCAGCCTGGCCCTTGATGTTACAGGAAGCACAGATGAACTGGAAGTCCCTTCCTTACTGACTGCCTGGACCCTGGACACCATGGGAGGCCCTTGCCCCAAGCACAGGCAATAGAACCTCTCCTGCAGCCCTGCCTTGGAGTCAGTGTTGGATGTGACACTTTTGGTAAAATAACACCAACAGTGCAAGAAATAATGGTGATTTTTCAGTTTACATTACTGGGGAGAAATAATGGTACTGTGAGATGACAGTAGGTAAATCCTTGAAGACTTCAACAGAATTTATAGCGATTATAAAAAAAAAAAAGGTAAGAAATCCAGTAATTAAATTGATAGTAGGATAATAGAAGCTTTGCTACACATCGTATTTCCCCAAAGGAAAGTATGTTTTGGCCAAAGCCTATGGTCTTTCTCAAGCAAAATTCATCTGGCTTCAGTGGAAAGTGTGCTTTAGAAAGCATACTTTAGAATGCTTTAGAAAGGAGTTTTAAATCTTGACTCTTAATATCTACTTAAGTATTATCTGATTTTGCACCTGGAGAATAAACAACATATACCATTCTGAAAGTCAAATACAGTTCAAACTAAATCTGGGTGGGGTTTTTTTTCCCCTATTATTTATAAAGTGTAATTATGCTCAAGTCCAACAGTCAACCTGTTCAGTGGTGAATTCTCCAAGCTCCTATCAGGTGCTTTGTGTGTTGCCTTTGAAATGCTGAGATTCCACAGTGTTCAATACCTTGTCCCGGTATCGAGTGTTGTGAATCATGTCCATGCTTTCATTTGCTCACAGATCCTGGACAGTTCTCATCTGCAGCCTGTGGGTACCAATAACCAGCAAAAAGCCATAAATATCCAAAGTGCTTTACTAGCTAGCAACACAGAGAGATGGTGTGAGGTTAAACACCAGTGACTGATTCGCCGCTTACAAGTACTGTGGCAAAGAGCAAGTTTGTGAAGAGCCTGGTGCTGTGTGAAAGCAAAGCCATGGCAAAGCTGGGACCAGAGCCCAGCTCTTCTTGCTGCCATTCCAGACCTGACCTGGGGCCATTCAAACAGTTTCTGAAGGGTCATTTCCTTCTTTCTGTTGTTTGGGACATAAAAAGCTCTCAGTCCTGTAAGCCCTGTAGCGGCTTCTGTATAATTGCAGAGCCCTTCTTTAGTCCTTCTTGCACATCCTTGCTGAGCTGGAGTCATGGATCCTGTCTGCAGGGTTTCTACAGAAAATGGACAAAAAGGACTGATACAGAGATACAGATGGAGGGAAAAAATGGCTCTCAAATATAAAGAAACACTAGTTGACAGATCCTGTTCTCAGCAGGTCTTCGTGGAAGACCTCAGATTGAGAATGAAATCACCGTGCAAGGCATAGACAAAAAGCTCTGTGTTTTCCTATATTTAATCTCTTTTATGTGTGTATGGGGTTTTTTGTTGGTTGGTTGGTTTTTTGTTTTTTGGGTTTGTTTTTTTTTCTTTTTTTTTTTTTTNGTGCATGAAAAGGTTAAATGTAATTGCACATGTCAGGAATCAACAGAACAACTGAGGCTCTTTCTGGAGCTCACTCTTGCGCTGAGCTGCTATAGAAAAAATAATAAAAAGAATGAAAAAAGAACATCTGTGGGCCTGGGCACTAACATGGATGCAATAGGAGAGGAAGAAAGGGGAGTTTGAGGGACAGCATGTTTTAAATATGCCCTTACATTGTCCCCCCAGGGTTAGTGGACAGACAATGCCTTATTTTCTGCAGGAATAAAGTCCCTCATGAAAAAAACTTGTCTCAAGAGAAAAGAAATGACGAGGGGAGCCCTGCACTGAGCAGGACATTTTGTTGTACAGTGCCAGCTGTACAAAAGCAGACCTGCAGAAGCCCTGTTTGGGTCCCTCCCCAACCACCACAGCCTACCCAGGCCAGCTCTGGAGAGAGCCACCCAATGCTTCACCTTCTGGAGTAAAAATACTTTTTTTTTAAAGAGTGAAAACCACCAGCAGCCTGGCCCTTGATGTTACAGGAAGCACAGATGAACTGGAAGTCCCTTCCTTACTGACTGCCTGGACCCTGGACACCATGGGAGGCCCTTGCCCCAAGCACAGGCAATAGAACCTCTCCTGCAGCCCTGCCTTGGAGTCAGTGTTGGATGTGACACTTTTGGTAAAATAACACCAACAGTGCAAGAAATAATGGTGATTTTTCAGTTTACATTACTGGGGAGAAATAATGGTACTGTGAGATGACAGTAGGTAAATCCTTGAAGACTTCAACAGAATTTATAGCGATTATAAAAAAAAAAAAGGAAAGAAATCCAGTAATTAAATTGATAGTAGGATAATAGAAGCTTTGCTACACATCGTATTTCCCCAAAGGAAAGTATGTTTTGGCCAAAGCCTATGGTCTTAAGCAAAATTCGTCTGACTTCAGTGGAAAGTATGCTTTAGAAAGCATACTTTAGAATGCTTTAGAAAGGAGTTTTAAATCTTGGCTCTTAATATCTACTTAAGTATTATCTGATTTTGCACCTGGAGAATAAACAACATATACCATTCTGAAAGTCAAATACAGTTCAAACTAAATCTGGGTGGGGTTTTTTTTCCCCTATTATTTATAAAGTGTAATTATGCTCAAGTCCAACAGTCAACCTGTTCAGTGGTGAATTCTCCAAGCTCCTATCAGGTGCTTTGTGTGTTGCCTTTGAAATGCTGAGATTCCACAGTGTTCAATACCTTGTCCCGGTATCGAGTGTTGTGAATCATGTCCATGCTTTCATTTGCTCACAGATCCTGGACAGTTCTCATCTGCAGCCTGTGGGTACCAATAACCAGCAAAAAGACATTAATATCCAAAGTGCTTTACTAGCTAGCAACACAGAGAGATGGTGTGAGGTTAAACACCAGTGACTGATTCGCCGCTTACAAGTACTGTGGCAAAGAGCAAGTTTGTGAAGAGCCTGGTGCTGTGTGAAAGCAAAGCCATGGCAAAGCTGGGACCAGAGCCCAGCTCTTCTTGCTGCCATTCCAGACCTGACCTGGGGCCATTCAAACAGTTTCTGAAGGGTCATTTCCTTCTTTCTGTTGTTTGGGACATAAAAAGCTCTCAGTCCTGTAAGCCCTGTAGCGGCTTCTGTATAATTGCAGAGCCCTTCTTTAGTCCTTCTTGCACATCCTTGCTGAGCTGGAGTCATGGATCCTGTCTGCAGGGTTTCTACAGAAAATGGACAAAAAGGACTGATACAGAGATACAGATGGAGGGAAAAAATGGCTCTCAAATATAAAGAAACACTAGTTGACAGATCCTGTTCTCAGCAGGTCTTCGTGGAAGACCTCAGATTGAGAATGAAATCACCGTGCAAGGCATAGACAAAAAGCTCTGTGTTTTCCTATATTTAATCTCTTTTATGTGTGTATGGGGTTTTTTGTTGGTTGGTTGGTTTTTTGTTTTTTGGGTTTGTTTTTTTTTCTTTTTTTTTTTTTTTTTAGCTTAACCCTTTAAAAGAGACTTGCAACACTGGAAAGTTAAACTGAGGATAAAACTTTTGTACCAAAGGCAAGCAGTTAATACAAAATGACAGTGAATTCATTTAACAATCTGCCATTGTTTGAAAAATCAAAATAATCTGTTAAGTGTGACTTTGAAGAAGCGTTGTTTTCCTTCTCCACCTTATTCCATTTTATGCCACAGAGTTTGCATGGTCTAAAAAAGGAAAAGGATGGTATGGACCATGCTGGCTTCAGCCAAAACCCTAGGACTCAGACACAAGGTGTATTTGTGCAGCTTGCTATGCTGTCACTCACTGGCTCAGACTGGACCAAGCGCAGGGCAGGAAGGCTGTGACCTGTCCTTGCTGCAGGTGACAGAGGGGAATGTGGCACCTCCCACGGCTCAGCTGGGGCTGGGACCCTGCTCACAGGCCTTGCACACACCTGTGCTCCTCACTCCCACGCTGAAACATTTTCTAATGCCTCCAGATAGCAGTGATCCTGTGTAGAGAGAAATCGTTTTGGCTGCTGTGACAAGGCAGCCTCAGACCAAAAGCAAGCCAAGTATTTAAGTGTCACATATCCAGGGAACACAGGGAAGAGTGTCTTTGCATCGTTCTCTAGACAGAGTCACCTCTGCTTACTTCATTACCTTTTTTCTATCCACATCACTGCAATGGTAAAATCTGCCCTTAACCGAAAGCATCGTTTTATATGAACATTTCTGTGTAGCAAGACAAAGCCTCTTTACAATAGACAATCTTGTCTAAATTAATGTATTATTTATTTTGTACCTTTTAAATCACTTTTATTTACAACAAGCCTTAGATACAGCTCACACGCAGTAGTTAAGCTCTGGCAGTACTGACGTCAGGGAGCTAACGTATTTGCAAATTACATTTCTAAGTCATAGAAAATAAAAGAAAAAATGACTTTAAAATAACAGTTTTATCTGGGGGAAGAAGGGTCACAGGACACAGGTGTGCAGTGCCTGCAGAGCCCCCCGGGGCCCTCCCGGGTGCCGCGGGCACGGGGGGGGCGGGCAGGACACTGCGGGGCCAAGGGGCAGTGCAGTGACTCTCCGGGACGGGGCTGGGGCAGCTCTGCGCTGGCTAATGGCCCCACTCCTCTTCCCTCTCGCCGACTCCCTCTTCTTCTTCTGGAAACACTGAGTCGCTCTGACTCTTCAGGTGCTTAATCCCTGAAAATACAGAAGTCACGGTTAAGGTAGTATTTAACTTGCATCAGGTATTTTTTTGTGAAAAGAAACAGAAGACCAAAATAAGGGCAGGTTTCATGCCCATATTTACTCTTTTTTTCACAAAACTCTCAGTTCAAGTCATACTGTGGTGTATTTACAGCAGAGATACTCTCCTCCTTGAATAAAGGCTCCGAACAGTATTTGCTTCTCTTTTTTCCTTGGTTAGCCTTGGCCTTCAACAAGTTTGTGTTGAACACCCACACAAAGCTGTCCTGAGGCAAAGAGAGCCTGACAGAGAGGAGACTGCCAGCACCAAAGCTGTGACAACACTGGATAATTTCTTACATGGAGAATGTGTTCTTTTGACCTCCAAATGCCGTGAGGGGCTGGATGAAAAGGGTAAATACCTATCACAGGATATTTCGAAGTTCAGGTTTGAGGAAAGTTATGAAGTACCTACTGCTGGCTGGTTTCAGCCAACAAGTGAAGTAGACTTTATGAAAATGAATCAAATTACAGTTATTTCCCTGTCTCATGTTCAGTACAAGGAAGCAGACTTCAATTAATGGGCTTAATCCCATCTTCTCAGCTCTGCCTTGGTGTGAGAAGAATTTGAGCTGGAAAAGGAAGCAAAATCAAGATAAAAAGATGGCAGAGAGACCAGAGAGGAAGAGTTGTTATTTTTTAAAAACCTAAAGAGCAAATGCGCAATTTTAGTCTCAGGGTCCCCCAGTTTATGACAAACAAAATGGGAACATAACTATTGATCAAAAATGCATGATTTGAACAAAATGTAATCCTGAATTAGGCTATTTTCTGATGCCATTACTGCCATTACATAAAAATATTTTTGATTTCATTAAAGATCATACATACTTCTACTAACCATTTCTAACTGTCAGGAAAAATGCTTCCCTTTTGTATCACTTCCTCTCTGTGGTGAGGAGAAATGACACCCCAGCTGCTTTATATAATCACTGCTAGATAATCAAACACCCCCATGTGCACCCTGCAAGTCATAGCACTTGTAGGGGCACAGTTTTCAAAAAGGGGTTCACCCTTGAGGGGTGAGGGCAAGATCCAGATTACTGCTAATTTTGAGTAAGAAGAATTGATGATGGTGTAAGTCCAAGAGTTTTGGCCCCAGTGTCACTTAATCTGGAAGTTCCTACACGTAACTGTTTATGTCCACACCACTCCAAAATACAGGATAGATTTTTTTTCCAAATATATCACCTGAAAAAAATCTCAAGTTATTCCAGTTCCACAAAGTTACAAATAGCTGAAAACAGTATCTTAAAATGGCTGTACAGCAACCAGCTCCACTTCCAACAGGAGCCCATCACTCTGTGCTGGGCTCTGGGCTCCTCTCTCTCTTTTCTTCCACACAAATGACAGCACACAGTTTCCTGGGAAACTGTTGTTCTGACATAAACCAAGCAAATACATTAATGCTCCAAAGCTCCACGGTTCTTGTAAGTGTGCCCTGCAATAATCAAGCCATTTCCGATTAAGGAACCGTGATACGTGAAGGTGCTCAGCTACTACCAAGCTCTTAGCAGCTCCTCTTCAGCAACACCCTTTAGTCAGACAAACACTTTAAATATGATTTTGCCTAACTACAAGTTAGTGGAAGTTTGTTTCCAAATTATGTTGTGTTTTTAAGGTAAATTTGTCTCCTGTTGTTTCCTCTGTGCTTACAGAGCCATTTCTTGCACAATTCGCAGTACTCATGTAACAGCTGCTGTTCAGTACTTCAGACAGGAATTGCTAGGAGCCAGAGTGAATCCTTTTTAAGGGAGCTTTTCAAAGATGAGAAGGGGAAAGTTATGGGCAGAAAAGAAGGCGTGTGATACATGCTATGTTGAAACCATGGAACTGAATTTTTTGTAGGAGTGAAGACTTTTTGTTACGCGGTTTAATTCAATATTAAATATGAAAATTGTAGGAAATGGAGAGAAATTACATCAATGAGCATTACCCATTGATTTTTGCATGGCAAGTAGCTATTGATCTTATTTAATGATTTTTTCATAAGCTCCATTCTGCAGCCTGCCTTCACCTCGGCCAGTCATTTTATGCTACAGCGTCCCTTGGAAGTTTCCTTCTCTGACAAATAAGTGCACAAGACTTCATGTACTGATATAAGCCTCAAGATGTTTTAACAGCATCAGGCTGTCAGAACGAACTGACCCTTGGTGTGGCATTATGAAATAAGATGCTCATCTGCACAATGGAATAAATTAGTGTGAATTGACATACAGGTAGTGAAATTCCTGTCAGTAACATATGAACATCTATGACAAGAAATGATGGTAACTGTCCTGAAAAGATACATTTCCTGCACAAAGCTGCAGACTTTTACAGTGCAAAAAATGGCCTGGAGTAATAAAAATAGTTAAATTACAGCAATCATGCTCTTGGATTAAAAGCACATCTAGCCACATAACATTGCAGTAGCCCACAGTGGCTGCCAAGGATGGTCAGAAGGCATCAGAGCTGGGCAGGTGCACATTGGCACATTCAGCCACAGCTCAAGAGAAGAGGCTGGGACAGTGGGTCTCCAGTGTGGCTCCAGTGGGGTTTTTCAGGCTGTGCCCTACCCTTTGTCACTATGAACCATATGACAAGCAGGTAGTGAGGTGAAGCTCTACCCACAGAGTGTATTGATGGATCAGTTCAGCATCTTTGCTTAGCAATGTCTGAATTGTTTGCTGAAAGGTTACATTCTGTTAGAGACTGAGTAAAAAATCATTATTCAGGTCACCTCAACTGTTTTTACAACCAAAACTATGGCAATGCTAATTTAACAGAAAGGATATTTCCTTCTCATATTTCCAACCTTTGTACCAGTAACAGACGTCATGCCCTCAGCTTTCTCAACTAGTAACCAAGAAGGACCAAAATGCTGTAGTTTGGAGATTATTTCTGTTCACTGATTGAACACAGTGTAAAGACGAGCATGAAATACAGACTGTAAGATTTTATTTGTAGCAAGAAAGCAAAACAAAGCCAGGCTATTTAAGAAGATATTGTTTGTATGTAAGAGCACACCCAAGTTAGAAACATCAAGTTACTGATTCCACATAAACTGCACAAGCTTTACCGTACCAGTTGCAAATGGGGAGGACTGCAAATACTGATCCATGGAGCCACCCTGTCCCATCAGTGTCCCTTTTTCCAGGCAGTGAATTTGAGGGCACTCAGTTTCCTGAAGCGCTGTGCCTGCACTGTCCTGGTGCTGCTCTGTTTCTCCCACTGGTGCCCTGCCCCACTCTGCCCTTTCTTGGGGATGGGGCTCACAGGGTGCCACCCATCCCACTGCCCCAGTCCCCTCTGCACCTGACCCAGCCCCTGCCTCACAACGTCACACCCTGCCTGGGGCTCTGCTCATCACCTGGCATGTCTGGCAGCAAAAACCCTCTTCCGTGCCCCTTCTCACCACTCCCTGAAAATGCTCCATACCCACAATGTGTTCACACTCATCCTTATGCTACTTTAAAACAAAGTCTGTCTGAACACTGCTAAAGCCAGCAGGTCAAGAATTTGTTTTTCTCAAAGGGCTTATATTTCACTGCAGGTAATTTAATCCAATTAATGTTGATAAACAAACCCATAATTCCAAACCAGATTGAGCAACCATATACTAATGCAATTTGAACTGTCAATTCTTTTTAGATGAAGTCACTGCCTCAAAGAATATTTGAAGAATTCTAGAAACTTATAAATTATGAATGAGAATAGGACAATTTTGTGTCATTTTTGTAGTCACATCACATCCGTACTGCTTCATCAGCAGCTGTCTTTTAGCTTCTCTCCACCTAACCAAAGCACCAGGTTAGAAAGCTAAGTAGGGTCACAAGATCTGAAATAACCAAGTGTTCCTGAATTAAGTATCTCCTGGAAAAAAAATTAAAATATTCAAGTAATTAAGGCAGCTCCCCATCCTATTTAACACTTTTTCCTTCACTCTGCTTCACTGCCCAAGGAAGGGTGTTGACATTTACCAAACTCAGGATTGAAGTCTGGTTGGCAGCTTGAATTCTATAAAGTTTGAAGGGTTATTTAGTTTTATGACTTGGAGCTGATCCTCTCTCTATCAAAAACACATTTCCAGATTTGCAGAAAGCAGTGAAAGGCACAGATAAAACAGGCTCATTTTCAGCATTTCAGAACTCAAATCACTTTGAAATTATCATGCAAACAGATCTGGCCAAAGAGGATAACAGCCAAATAAAAATGTCTCAGCCAATGCTAAATGAATTATTTTCTAGTTTCCTTAGCAAAAATAAGAATATCAAAAGAAATATCATATACTCATACCACTAAACAGAAAAAAGGACTATTGTTTTTAATGGTACATTCTGGTTTGCATCTACCAGTTAAATACATTTTGACTTCTCTCATGTGTCTTCCTCATAATGTTTTTTTCCCAATTCAAGTTTTGATTTAAAATATGCCAACAAAACAAACAAACAGACAGAAAACACAAAACCCAAACAAACAACAAAAAACAATCAAACAAAAAAACCCACAAACTAATGTCATTAAATCCAGCATCCACCAGAGGCCTTTGGCTGAGCTGGGTGTAATAGAAAGCACTTGTGAAGAGCCAAATGAAGCTGGCAGGTCATCCAGCCTCCTTCATGTATAGGGATGGCCCCTACAGTTGCAGGAGAACAAGCAGCTGCATCGGGTCAGGGGCAACTTTGGGGCACCTAAAAGCAGCCTGCCTGTGCCAAGGAAAATTACCAGGAAGATGAAGGGGTCTGGTTGTGAATTGGAAGAGACTATTTTCGTACTGGATATAAGGAAGGAATTATTCCACTGAGTGTATTTAAGCACTGGTGTGATTTCCCAGTGAAAATGTGATGTGTCTCTTCAAGGAGATTTTCAGTACTGAACTAGACAAAGCGTTGAACAACCTTGTTAAATTTGGTGCTAATTCTGCTTTATGCATCAGGCTGAACTATGGACTTTCCCAAGGTTCCTTGCAACCTAAATGACTCTATGGTTTTATGAAATCAAAACTCAGTAAATGCATCTTACAGTTTATAACAGTGTATTAACACTAACTGTGTGGGCTACATATTGATCCACCTGGGAGCTTCAAATGACTCCTTTCTCTGGAAAAGTGATGAAGTGTCTAACTGCACCAGTCAGACTTATTCAGGAATAAGATTCCTCTTCACTCCTTAAAACCATGGGGCCAGACTAAATCAATATTTCTGTGCTGATTTTGGAAAACATACAAAGTCATAATTAGGTTATGTGGTCCACTGTGATTTATATATACATGTATGTGAGCTACATATTTCTCAAACACAAGGGATGAAAATAATGGGATTAAAGTCAGTGAACCTGGAGCATCTCTTGCATGTGGCAGATACACCCATGAGATCTCCAAAATCTCACACAGATATCACACCCTGGTTGTGGGCCAGTGCATGGAAATGCAACAGAAAAAATGTAATTCCTGAGAGGGAGGCACAGAGCTGCTCCTCTGCAGATGAGTCCTGGCACTGCTGCTGAAATGGCTCATCTTCTCCTGGGGGCCTCAGGTGCAGATCATTGTCTCAGTCACTAGGTGTGTGGTGCCTGAGGGTGCTGACTACCTCTGCAATTAAAAGAATATGCTCAGCTTCCTGCAGAAGCAACAGGTTAAAAGACCACACTGTGCTAATAAAACCAAGGCCTATGCACCCTGTTACACAAGAAACGCCTTTCTTGCTCAGCTAGGCATCTGCTCAATGGGAGTAACATGGACTCTCAACACTTCACAAGATGTTTTGCCAGATGTTTCCAGAAACATCTGGTGCTCCCTATAATGGAATGTGCTCCCTTCTGCTGGTCAGTACCAGTGGAGAGCCCAGAGCCCCTGCCATGAGCACCACAGTCCAGCTCTGACAGGCACAGGACACAGTCTCAGCTCTGAAAAGCATCAACCAAGCTCTGAAAAGCATCAAATGCTTCCTGCTCTTGCCACCTCCAGCAGAAGCCAAGGACCACCAGGGCCTGCAGGAGCAGCTGCCTGGCAGGAACCTCCTTTGACAGAAGCTGAATAATTATTAAAAACTTTTCCCCTCTGTGATGACTTTCAGTTCAACAGAATACAGCTTCACCAGCCTCATCGTCAAATGTTCTTAGTCAGGTACACACCAGCTACACTGCTCGATTTATTCAAATGCAAGAAATACATGTCTTGTCTTCTCTCTGCCCCATTTGGAGAAGATACCAGAAACACAGCTGTCATCACTGGTCATGGAGAAACTCAAAACTTACCCCTGCACACACATCTCCTTGGCATTTTGACTTTCTTTATCAAAAATTCGGTTCTTTGGCTGGAAAGAAATTAAATCCTACTATATATATTTTTTTCTTTTTTTAAAACAGCTGAAATACAGGATGGCATATATTCCATGCAAGAGCAGAACAGTAAGAAAAATATATAGTTTCCCAAAAACCTATTTTGAGCTTTCTCTTGTTTCCTCTTTGCATAAATGACCTGTTATCTCTCACCTTCATCTGTACAATCAGTTCCTGAAACCTTTAATCCATTTTTACTTAATTGAGTAGTTCAGATAAGCTCTACTTGCATACAAGTCAGAGTTCAGTACTTAAGCTTTCCTTAGTAACTCTTAAAAACCATTAACCCTATCCTTGACCCCACCTGCCTCCCCTTCTTCTCCCTCTACCACTCAGCTCACCAAAAATGATGCTCACTGGTTCCACCTTATCAGCCCTCTCTGCCCCCATCCTCCATTTCCTTTGATCCAGTTGCCCTTGGACCCAATGTCAAAACTTTCTGGCCAAGTGCCCAGTGACCTCTCTCCATCCTTTCCAGCTTGCTGATGTCTTTGCCTCTGACAATTTTTGTCCTGGTTCTCCTTCCCCTGGTTCTTCTGCTGTTGTAATGCTTTTCTCCTCACCATTCTCTGATAGTCATTTTCCCTTCTGTCCAAATTAAAAGTCCAGAGTGCATCTTCTATGCAAGCTTGTGGCAGTCTAATACAACACCTCAATGTGGTCAAAATCAAGCTCTTGAGCTGAATGTCCAAAACATTCATCTACCAAGAACAACACTGTCATTTTTTCCGATATTTAGGCTCACACATTTCTGATTTCCACTCTTCTCTAGGTCCCCATATCCAATTGTCACCTGAGTAATGCATCCCATATAGATTTTACCATTTATCCAGACTTTGAAACTCTCCTTATTATGGGGTCTTTACTACTACCACATCTCTTTCTCCAAGCTTTATAAATGTACCTTCTCTCCTGCCACTACTTTCTCGCTTGAGTTCCCTCCATTGATTCCCTCCAAGATATTTCAGACTAATGGTGGCATTTATGTTTTCAAGGAAAATTAAATTTCTTCATATATTATGAGCATCATCTGCACTCAAATCAGGAAATGATACAGCTTTGCTTCTCAAATTGCTAGGCTTTTAGATTATCATTTTCATTCCTTCTCCTAAAGTTCTGGAGAGGTACAACTATCTGCTTCCATGGCTACTTCCAAATCCTCTTCAAAATCCTCAGTTATGGAATTTCAGAAACACCCTGAGAACATTTTTGTTGCCAGCCTGCTGAGACAAAGACTGTTGCTTTCCTCCCCAACATTCTCTATCTGTTCCTGGGCTTGATTGCTACACCCTAGCTGGGAGTTCCCAGGTGCAACAACCAGCTTCTGTTAAATGTTTGAACAAGGCTTATGTGGCACAGACCAAATTCCTGGTGTGGGTTCCCGAATTAACCTCAATACAACCTCAAGTGTGACAAGAACTGCGGCGTACGGTGATTGGTGGATGATTACTGAGTATGAACAAAGAGCCAGACAGTGGCTGATGTTTGCATGCAAACACAGGATGCATTTCACATACCTTTCCTTGTGTTTCTTCACTCCCACCTAGAAGAATGACTTCAGTCTGACAAGCTGGCAGCGATTATTCCATCAGCTGATGCTCACATTCAATAATCACACCAGATGACCTGTGGCAGGAGGTTAATCCTGCTTCCAAGCAGATCTGGCAACAAGAGCCCAGCCTGTGTGTCCCAAGGCAGCCACTCTCTTGGGTGGTCTCTAAGCTATTGGCGGTTCAAAGAGTATCAAAAAGTTATCTATGACATGACAGCAATAAAACACAATAAAACACACAGTCCCAGGTGTGTATGAGTCAGTGAACAGAAAAAACACGAGGGCGGGAAGGCAAAATAAAAATAAACAGATGTGGAAAATTTTGCTTTATAGATGTCGGTAACTGTGAACAGTCTGCTTGATAGAGCCTTCAAAAGTTTTCTAAAATTTCGACTGTTCTTTTTTGAGAAAGACTGAAGAATGACGCACGGTGCAATGGTCTCAAGGGACTCTGAGTGGTACCCGTGCCTGTAAGTTTCTGCTAAGCAAGGTTTCACAGAAGCTTGATAACCAACATGCAAGGGTGGCCCTTAATCTTGTGGCCAATGAGTCTGAACATAACCAGGTCTTTTCTTTATTACACAGATCTGGTTCTCACTCCTCCAGAAATTAATGAGATTTTCTCTTACTATTGTTAAAGAAAGAAGCATCAACACACGTAATTGATGTTAAGTTCCAGTTATAAAGACAAAACCCCAGCTACTGTTTATTTGCAATGAATTTATGCAAAGTACTGTAAATTACTATTGTATGTGGCTTTAAAGTTTGAGATCTGAGATAAACAAGTTGATATAGAAAGTAGGTGCACTAGATATTCTCAAACTCCTGTTTAGATTAGAATGGAAAAAGCAAAGTCAGGCTGTCACTCCGTGATTTACAATTGATGTAGTCTTCAAACACCAGCAAATATGGGGGACCTCCAATATTTAGAATGAAAAGAATCTGGAGCACCAACGTGGCAGTTTAAACTATGCTGACATTATAGCAATATATCAATAAAAATTAAAAAAACCCTCCATATGTTGTATTATTTTATACCTCAGCTCAAATTGAGAAGGCGAAAAGAATTCTCATGAGTGTTGTGATTATGAGACCAAGACATTATTCAGCCTTGCAAGTTCATTTACTTTTTTTTTCTCTCTCTAATATGCATGACTAAATCCAGACAAATGATCTGAAGCATTGGCAAATATGATGGGTCACATATGTGATCTGGAGCAGATCAGATCATCAGCATATTCAGCAGGTCACCATGGCCCCACAGAGGTTTGTGAATGATCATTCGGAAACCCAGCAACAAAGTACAACTGATTTTCTAAATGTCTGCTGGTTGCTGCTAACTCTTCTGTTAGCTCAGGTCATGCAATCCTCAGTTGTCATGGTGAGCCTTTTAAATGACAAATATTGAGACTCATTTGAGGCTACTTTCAGTCAAAAGGCTCACTGTTAAACTATCACAATGAAGACTGTATGAGAGCAGCAAAACTCATGTTTCAAATGTCTGGCCTCTTTCCAGATTGTTCTCTGAGACATTGCTTTCCACTTTCCATTTTTCCCTCTCAGAATGCCTTGAAGAACCACTGGCTCCTTAAGAGCAGCATGAAGGAGCTTCTTGCACAGAAAGGCTTTTGTTGGCCCTGCACAGGCTGGCCAGAACATGCACTGGAGAGAGGGGTCATCTTTCCCATGGCTAAAGGGACTGCATCTCCCACTTACAGTAGCCTAAAGAGTAAACACAGAGGTTTTTGTTGCCCCAGGCAACTTCTGCTAGTATGGAAACATCTTGTTCTGCTGGTCCTTCCTTCCCTTGCTAGCCCTCAGGCTGCAGAAGTCAGCCAGTCTTCAGAGTCCAAATGAAGAGCAGAAGCTTCTGCAGTCAGCCAGCAAGGGGATGTTTCAGCCTCTATCAGTCTCAGCCCAGCACTATTTACCCTTTGGAAAACCAGAAAATATTTCTTAGCTGACTCTGTGGAGGATGGCTCTTGGTCAAATACCTCAAAAACTTGATCAGGAAAACATGCAGAGGTGGCTTCCACATCAGTAATGCATCCGGGCAGTACTGCACGGCTCTCCCTCACGGCTCCTGTGCTGCTCTAACCAGGCAGCAGGGGCCAGCAGTCAGGAGAGGATTAGACTTTTTCAGCTGACACTTTTCCATCCCAATTTTTCACAGCTGAAAGACAGGCTTAGTACTGCTGATAAGTGTTCTTGAATTCAACCAATGCAGGCAGACCTTCAAAGGTGCTGTGCTGCGACGGGTCCAGGGAAGCTTGTTAGATGGTCAGAATCTCCTCTGAGAAAGCACTTGTCTGGAAGCCAAATCTTACTGGGCAATGCGTTTATTTGCTGGAATTGCTAAGCCCTCACTTTAACATCAGCACCACTTTCAGTCAGTCAGCTGTCTGCCTGAGAGTAGGTCAAAATCATAGGACTGGCAGAATTGTTCCCTTATGTCAAAGGATTACAGTAATTCCACCAAATAAAAGGCCACATTTTCAAACCTCTAATCAGCTGCTCCATAATAACAGAAGTCAAAAGCTCTGCTACTGTCACAAATTATGTGTTAGAACTCACTGGCCTTAAAAGTTTGCGAGTAGCATTTTCTAAACACAGCTTCTTTAAATTAAACTGTCTTACACTTTCACAGGCAACTTCTGTCATTCTTAGGATTAACCACATGCTTCTCCAGCCTATGTAGCCAGTTGCAGCCACTCTGTAGTCTGACTATCTCAAAATAAGCCAGGAGGCTAAAAGCAGAAGTAGGTTTTCCAGCTAGAAAATCACATCAGCAAGGACTCGGGAAAGCTGATGCTAAAGACAGCATGAAACGATGCTCAGTATTTCAGCTACAGAAGGTAAGTCTGTTAAAAGGTAGGGACAAGCCAAATTTTAGTTATGTAGACTGCTATGTACAAAATAAAACAATTTTATCATCCTACCTGCTGTAAGTAAATAAGGAAAAAGTTAAGGAGAATTAGATAAATCTTAACTTTCATAAGAAGCCTTAACTTCTGCATTGTAAAATATATGTCATTGTTCAACCTCAAATATGGATCAAGTGTAGCATTAGGTTGAAGGCTGTGCTTTATGCCAGAAACTCAATTATAAAAATAAGAGTCCTTTCCAGGCCTTGAAATTAGTGAGCATTTACAAAAGCAGTCCTCTACTTGTCTCTAGGAACAAATGCTATGTTCACAGCTAGTATTCCTTTCACAGAGCAAAAAACAAGAGAGTTCTGCTCCCAGTATGTGCAAAGATGAAATGGTAACTTCTGTGTGAGGAAGGAAATCAAGTGTCATAGTCTTGTTTCCTCTAATCTGTTCCTGCCAATAGTGACAACCAAGAACATTTTCCCTTTTATAAATATTTTTTTATTTCTTTTGTTCTTAATGGGAAATTTCTGATTGGCTCTCCTGGCCATTTGTCTTACTAAGCACAGTTATATCTGTATGTATTCTTGTCCCAAACTCCTGCTGGTGCTGTGCAAACCAGCCTTCAAAGCAAATACTTAGGCATTTGTAAGGGATTTGCCTTCTGCAATTAATTCTTGGGGAAAATGCTGTACTAAAGAACCTGAACTGAAGGAGTCTGAGCTTTTTGGGGCTTACGTGGGCTGGCAGTTGCACCTAGCTGGTCTGTGAGGTACTTATGGTTGCACTGTGACAGAAGAGTAGCATGACATTTTATTCATGCCATATGTTTTAACTTCAAATCAAATTACATCCATTCAAATGGCAATTTTTGTTAAGGTTTAAAAAATATATTGGCTGGCAGAGCTCTTTTTATGCTGGGGAGAAATTAAGCTATATGCTTCTGTTAAAAAACCTGCAGTTAGTTTTGCCCAGTTGTTAAACATAAAAAATGTAGACATGCTATAGGAAAATTAATTTGATTTTTATGCACACTCAAAACACAATGGAAATTAAGGTTTTTTCATTAAAAACCTAACTGAAAATGGTTTACAAAACATTTTAATCTCCCCAACTTCATATGCCAAGAAGCTGTATTTCAGTTTTCTTACGGCATTCTTATCTGACTTCAGTTTTTAGTGGACAGCATTATCTGGTAGAGAAATTCAGCAAAATCAAATTCCTAGCTTAGATGTCAGAAGGTGTCTGGCACAGTGTCTCTGATCTTTTGGGAGAGGAGAAAAGAGAACAGTTAAAGGTTTAGTTTGACATCTTTAGTAATATTTTAAATTTGAAATGTTTTCATTTTAACTTATTCAGCTTATAGGCAACTGAAACCCCACCAAATTCTTATATTTAAGTATTTTTGATTGCTGGAAAATTAAAACCCAATATTAATAAATACATTATTCAACATAAAATTCAGTCACCACAAATTATTTGCATTGCAGTAGATACAACAAGTCTCACCTTGCAGTTTCCACGGGCAGCACAACACTGGGACAAAATCTTTGGTGGCTCTTTCTTCTGTGAGGGACTTGAACCTGTGAGAAACCTACCTCTTCTGGTTTGCCCAAGGCAACAAAATACCCCAGAGCCAGCATCCAGAACAACCAGAAGGCAATTATGCCATAGAAACACACTACCTGACACTAAGAATTGTCAGGGCCTGTAAACAATTATTGCTGTCAATTTTTCTGGAAAGCACAGCAAGAATATCAGTTTACTCAATTTAATTGGGGAAAATATAGACAAAGTACAGAAAAGGTAGACTCTCCTCCAAAGGTTTAGACACATTCAGATCACAGGCATACATTCTTTAAAAATTAGTTTTTACACTTCTTACTTTAGCTGTTGCTAAGAGTGAGTTAAAGGCTCTAACCACTCATGGGATTTGGGGAACACCGCTGGCATGCAGGTGAAATGTAGTAATAACCTCACAGATTTTAAGTTGAAATGAGTCAGATTTAATATAATTCCACTCCTTGTAACTGTTCTTTCCATTCAACAGTGGCGCTGCACCTAAGGAGTCACCAGAGGGAGCCTGCACGCCAAAAATCCCACCGTTTTTTAAAAAAAACTCTTCTTTCGGATTGCAAGGAAATTGAAAGCTGCATTTACATAATTTCTTCTCATTGCTAAAAAAAAAAAAGAAAAGAAAAGAGAAGCCTGCTGCCTCCCTTTGCCTCTGTAGGGGATGGCCAGCCTGTGGGTGCTTGGGTGCTGGGCCAGAGGCGGCCACTCGCCCTGCTGCTCACTGGCAGCATCTTTGCTTGCCCAGCTCTCCCTTTCACTGGCCACTTCCTCCTTGAGGCTCATGTCTGGCCACAGCCCCAGCTGAGCTGGATAGGTGTGTACGGGTGTCCTGCACCTCACCAGCTGCTCTCCAGGGACAGGTGCAGCCACGGTGCGCCCTGTGTCCCTGTCACCTGGAAAGATGCCATTGCAGGGAGCAGCCCACAAACCTGCACTGCTCCCAGGGTTTACCAGATGTGTGTGCACATTTACTCCTAACCGAGTGCCACTGCAGGGCAGTGTCTTCCTTCTGAGCAGTCACAGCTCCTTTAATTCTGTTATTAGAAACAGTTACTCTGTAAATTGCTCAGATCATCTCTCCTGGCTATAAAAGATCCGTGAAATAACGCTGGGTGTTCTCAGGTTGTGTGAGACCTGAAAAACCTGAGGTATCCTCCCTCCCTCTGTTTCAAGAAAAACTAGCAGCTACATCAGATAAGAGCTTTTAAACAACATCCTGCTGGCCTGTGCAGCTCACAGGAAAATGGATCCCTTTTCAGATCCATATGCTAGCTGCAGTATTTCCTGTGTTTTTCTGGTCACAGTCACACACATAATTCATGCAAGTGCTCAGTCCTAGCTGCAGGCCTGAAAGGATGTGGTTGAAATCTTCAGGCTGCTCGTGTTCTTGTCTCCATGCCAAAGCTCTGGTGGATGGTTTTGGGAACTCTGTGTTCTTGCTATACTGGGCAATGTTGCATCCCAGGGGGTGAAGGAAGGGAGAAATTATGGGGGGGAGTAGAACCACATGGCCTTCTGTAGAAAATTTTTGGTTTTTGATAAATTCAGACCAATAGGCACCCACTTCAAAAGGAAAAAAATCAAATTCTAAAAACCCAGAAAACATCCCCATCACAAAAAATCTAGCACAGATGGTCTCTAAAAATCAGAAGCATGGTTTCTCTATGTTTCTCTTAGCTTAAGCACAGAAATAAGGACCATGTTGTTCAGAAACAGAGATATCACAAAGCTAATGTGGTACTGGGACCTTGACTCGGGTCAGGGTGAAGCCTGAAGTAAAAGAGCTAATGTTAAGCTACCATCCCTGGAAGAGCAGCTTGTGGCCAGGAGCCACTCTCATGGCAATCATTGCCCTGATCCCAGGAGGAGTCAGAGCAGGTGGTGAGAGCTTGGCTGATGGCTGTGAGCCTGCACCTAGCTGCACATGCTCATAAAGACCAGCACAGCTGATGGAATCATAGCTGGAAGGTCGTGGGATGATTTTGCTGTGTCAGGCTAATGCCACTGCTCAATGCACGGTGGTGCCTTTCATGTTATACAAATTCACTATTAACCTTGAGCTCGCCTGTAGTCATTCTGTCTTTTGAAAGCTTTGCCTTTTGGGGGTGGGGATTTTTAAATGTGAAATTTGACTACATGCAGAGGAGACATTAACAGACAAAAAGGGACTGTAGAAATATGCAGTTAGGTACAAATGCAGGGAAGGCTTTTCTTTTTAAGGGTAAATTAACTGAGCCCACATACACTTTTTAGAGACACGCTACTTACAGAGGTACCTGTGTGTATGCACGGCGTCCCCTCCAGAGCAGCCCAACACAAACCTGCAGGCTCCCTGCTCTTTGCCCAGCCGTGGCCCCTGGCAGGGCTGTAGGAGCAGCGTGCTCGCCACAGTGGGGCCCACCCGTGGCACAGAGCCAAGGGGCAGACTGGCCCTGCCAGATGCACTTGCCCCCGCTGCACGCACAGTCCTGCCTGCCTGCGAGATGTCAAACACTGAACAGGAGCAGCAATGTGTAGTCTAGGTCTTCATTCTGCCATCCTGCTTGGGATCAAACGCCGGATTTACAATGCTTTAGATGAAACAGAGGGGCAATTATTATTTATTACAGTAGGGCTGGCTGGAGTCGGTGTCTGCCATGTGGCTTGGTTGTTAACCTCCAGCATAGAATATACAGCAAGGAAATAAAATTTAATGCCCTGTCAAATGGCTGACTTCATAAGAAACTTACATCTTCTCCTATAAAGTATTATCTTTTCTTCAAAAGCTGCTTCAATTCAGAACACAACACTGCCAAAATTTTTGTAATTTCACTATAAATACATCTTGTAAAAGAAAGTAACCAGAACAACACACGCTGCCCTTCCTGGGATTTCTACTTTACATTTTAAAATATATGCTATGTCTCCCATATTTTTGTTCTATAGTATTTTATGTTGTTAGCTCTTAAAAGGTTGACTTTTTAATGTTGTCTGTTACTGCTTAGGAACAGTACGATGTTCACACTGCCCTGTATTTAATAATATTAATGCTTAATAACATTATTTTCAAGTCAATGTCAATGTTTCACAACATTTTTCTAAGATTACCTTCTATCATAGAAATAAAGTTGTACCTTTAGAAGGAGGCCCGTTTAGCATTCATTGCACAAGATTAGAAGGAACTGTCAGATATGTGGATTTCACACTGAGCCAAATGAGGCCAGTGGAAATACTCCTCCAGACTTTGGTCTGTGTTGGACCACACGTGGTAATTTAGGGACTGACATTAGTGCTCAACACAGCCCTTTCTTCTTCACTCCAGGTAATACTGGCAGATGACATGTTATAACACAAACATCCCAGTTTTTCTGTGGAACAGATGTCAAGCTTAGTCTCCACTGGACACCTTGGTCTCTCTGTAGGTACTGCAATATTTATTGCAGCCAAGGCCAGAGCCATTTTGAAGCAGGAGCCACCAGCTGTGTGAAATGAAATGTATTCAAAGCTGCCAACAGTAAGAAATTAAATACAGACTACAGCAGTGTCTGCCAACGTGTTGGGCAGTACCATAACAGTGGCAGCCAACTGAACTTGAGATGGCAGCAATCTGATGTATCCCTGTCACCAACTCAGTGATTCACTAATTAATTTAGCTTTTTTTTTTTTCTTAATTGTATCTGCTGTCATCATCCTACTGTTCAAGTCTGAGGAAGGAGAGAGGAGGGTAGAGAGAAGGGGAAAGAGACCAGGCACTAGAAGGTAACATCTTGGTAAAGATAGCCAGGAAATTCATTCAAGGCCATTCTGCATCAAGTGGTGTGGTTGTATCAAGGTGCATCTGACTAAGATGTGGGTAAGAACAGTATGCAAATGACAAGAACAAGTGGTTTGGGAAGCAAAGCTACACCTCTTGTGACCGAGTTAGGGACAAGGAAAAAAACACAATGATACAAAACTGCAGCATAAATCTATTCCCAGTGCTTCAGGAGGTCCAGACAGCTGTGGGCCTTCCACCCAGGAAACGAAGTGCATTGATGGCATTTTGTCACATCACAACACATGAACAAACAAGAGCAGTGCACATAAAGAACGAGGCAGAGCTTAGCCTTCTGTTACCCAAGAAACAACTTACTGAGACAGATTTTCTACTTAGAAGAAATGTGGTGAAGAACTGGTACTACCAGGCTAAAGAACAGATGTTTCTCCGGGGCCATGGCAGCTCTGCTAAGGCCTTAGAGGAAGACTTTGCCCCCACCTCAGGAATTGCTCCAACCACTGGACATTGCCTGTATTTGTGCAGTAGTCCTAGTCCCCTGCCCAGTAGTCATCACAGGCATTTAGCCTACTGGAAAAGGAAGGAGGTCCAAAATACACACTCAGGACTGAGAGGATCATTGAAAACCATCTCCACCTCCTGTTCTGACCACATAGCTGATGTGCAGCACAATTGTCTTTGAAAAGGGATCATCGTTGGAGAGGCTGGAAATATGTAATAGCCTGAGTCAAAGTGACTCACCCACATAAGAAAAGTTTGACTGAGTACCAGCTCAATTTGTGAACTATCACAGGCCTGGCCTTGATGTTTAGAAGACTGTGTAACATGTCTGATGTTATGGCTAACATTAATTTGCTTAAAACTAAATTTAAGCCCATGTATGAAGCAGAAGCAAAAAAAGACATGGTATTTTTCTTTCTAGAATTGTGTGATGTTCCGTGCTCTTACACTGATGTGTTTAGTTAACACCAGAAGCTCTTTGCAGAGTTTGCCATGTAAGCAGGCAGCCTGTAAAATGATAGAAGTTTTTGTAGTGACAGCTAAAGTCTTAGAAACTTCATTCCTGTGCCACTTGAGGTACATTTAGCCTGAGATTTTTGTTCCACAATGATTCTCATGGGCTCCAAACTCAGTGCTTGCCATGCTAACAATAATCTTTAATGTCTCCAGACTCTACCCATGTTCGTTGTTAACCTTCAGTCACAAAGTAATGAGATGCATCAGACATCATCAAGCTGGCCTAAGGGGTTACAAATTTGGATGAGGGCCACATACTGTACTAATTGCTTCTAATAAATTACATATTTCAGGAGGGACATCATGATTTTAATCATTTATTCTGCATGTTGTTTCCTTTGGAGAGAAGAACAAGCAGTCACTAAACAAGCAGAGCATCTGAAATTCATGGCAGAAGCTAGAAAGAGCTCATTTAATATCAACCATCATTGTAAATACTAGAATTATGCATGTATCAAATCCCTGGGTCTGAACACTTTGGGAAAAGCCACTGAGTTCTGGTTGTTTTAATGACTCAAACCAAAATAATGTCTTTGAATGTTCCTTAGGTTTATAACAGCTCTGATTTAATCCCATTTCAAATCTTGTAGCTGGGGCCTAGCTCAGGAAAAAGCCTTTGTTTTTATGCAAAGAAAAATACATTAAGAAGGGAATTTAAAGCATTTATTTCCCAAAAGGCCGAGAGGGAAAACAGTCAAATGTATCTCTTACTTGTGTGGGGAATGACTTTAATTATGATTTGATGGCTCCTCATTGCAAAGGTGGTCCAGTGAGCACAGACAGCTACAATTATTTTCTTTAAAGCCTGCTGAAGTTAGTAGGATCTTGATCTGATCTAAACAGCCTCTTGCAGAGTGAACTAAGATGAGTGAAGCTTTCCTATTTCCCTGACCTCTAGCACACCCAGGCCAGTAGACTCACTGCTAATGAAATCCTCAAATCACTTGGGAATGTGCACTTCCTTCACAGGGGGAGACCTTGATGGTATTTAAATAGCCACTAGTATTAATAGCAATAGCTGGTAGAGAACGTGGGGATTTGGGACCTCTAGGGAGCAATGCAGGTTTGGGAACAGCTCAGGCTCTCTTCTGTTGGTCTTTGTAAACCTTGCTTCCTGTCACTGCTGTCTGCATTTCCTTCCAAGGATGGGCTGAGCTACCAAACAAAACATGACTACCTAGGTGAAAGGAAACCTGCCTCAGCACGAAGTACGGCCCGGGATGGAAAGCTGCAGTTGCAGCACTGAGACTCAAATGTGCTCTTTTGATTTTCAAGTGGTAATGAGACACCAAGGAAGCACCATTACCTGGGGTAAGTGCAATCCACTTCTGTCTTGGCAGTCGGAGATGCCTTCACTTGGTCCCTCTCCATCTGGGAGGGCTGTCATCCCATTTTAGGCTTCTCTGGCAAGAGTGAGGGTGAAAAATGAGACTCCAGCAAGACTTCCAGGAGCTCCTCTAGCCCAGCAAGCAGAAGAATGAAGATATTTCTTACGATGCTGTTTATGCTTTGATGGATGGATGGATCTTTGTGCTAAAACAGCTGGACATCTACTTTGGAAAAGGATCAAAGGATTCTTCTTGGTTTTGTCATGCAGAACAAGAAGCAGATTAGTAAATAGGAAAAAAAGGCCTTACACAGTGAGAACTGACTGGAAAGATTGCCCAAGGCAAAACTGGTGACTATTCAAATTGCAAAATATTCCTGTGGTTGTTCTTATGGTATTTTTCAGAGGGAGGTTCAAGCCAACCTTCACCCATGAAGAAGAAGACCTTAAAGGATGAAAAAATCTGAAGTTCAGGCATAAAAGTGCATGAATAACAGAAGAAAAAGTGACACAGAGGGGAACTGGAGGTGATGAATCCTCAGTTAAGATTGCTGCTGTGACAAGAGATGAATCACAACATACAGAAAATATGATGGATTCGTTTGGTGCAATCTTCAGATACTGACTTTTGCCAGCACTGCATGATACATACCAGCATGGAATTAAACACTAGTGTGGCAGGTTAGGAAAAGAAATATCTATGAAAGCAAAATGGAAAACCTCTTTGACATCCATTAGGTTTGGTAATATAATACCAAGAAGCACACCCTGCTCAGCTGTTATCTTGTTGGCTGACTGAGTCCCTCTCCAGATTACTACTTAAATCAATAGCTCTCACATTGATTTTTCCAGCACACTGTATTCCAGTAAAAAGAACAATGCTCTGAGATGAGTCAGCTATTTGCTCTGTCTGTAGGAACTCTGGTGTGTTTTTGTTTAGGAAAATAAAAGCAGGAGCCAAAGTACACACAGATATACAGTAATAAGAACCTGCCTGTTGCACCAGGTTTCATACAGCTTGCTGCAGCAGCCACAGCCCAGCCTTGAGCTAGAGAAAACTTCTCTAATGATGAAACTGAAGTATTTGTGGATGATCTTAGGCAGCTAATAATGTTGAATTTTAGTTTAATAAGTGCAATGGCAGAGGGAAAAAATATGCCCCCATATATATCAAAGAACAGAATCACAGAATCATAGAATGGTTTGGGTTGGAAGAGACATTAAAGATCATCTCATTACAGCCCCCTTCCATGGGCAGGGACACCGCCCACTAGACCAGGTTTCTCAAAGCCCCATCCAACCTGGCCTTGGACACTTCCAGGGATGGGGCAGCCACAGATTCTCTGGGCAATGTGAACCCCTCATCTGGGCAATTTAACTAAGAGGCTGATCTCCATATATCTACCACGACAGGTAAAACCTCAGCCGTACTGCGTTTATTGCATATATTTTCATGTGTTTGGATATTTCATGTAACATGTATTATACTTCTGGTATTGTAACCAGTCATCACCATTGTCTGATGTTGCTTCTGCTATTTTCAACCATGCCAACAATTTCCCATTTTATATGAGCTCCTATAACCACAACATGCACATTCATTTCCTCTTTCTCTCTCCTGCCGAGCCATCAGTTCAGAAACCAGCAACCTTTCTCTCACACAATTTCCTAATTATTTCAAGAAACTTACAAAAAACAGTAACAAAACTATTTTCAGCTACTTCGAGATTTGGAGTCAGGCTGAAGTACAACTCTGCCCATGGTTTCTCTTGATCTCTCTCTGCTGCAGGCACAAAGCAAAGCTCCTGCCACGGCCCCTTGTCTCTCCCACTGCCCTCTGCACACAGCTGCTGTCTCAGCTTCCAGGCTCAGTTCTACTGCCTTCAAGCTTGGCCTATTTCTGGGAACTTTGAGTTAACAGCAGCTACAAACTACTAAAATGCCACAGAAGTTAAGAAATGAAAATATTTGTCCCTCTTCTCCACTCCATTTATTATCTCCAGCTTCAAATGTAAGGTACCAGATTACAGTCTATCCCACCTTCCATTAGTAACAGCCTCAGAAGGTGTGGAGCAGATAAGGACCTGTAAAGAATCTCATTTTTTTACTTTCCTGTATGTCAAATACCATATTATGAATATACTGGGGGGAAAAGAGTGCACAGGAAATATATATATATATATGCTCAAAGTTGAGGAGGAGTGTGCAACTGTGAAGCCTGTTATTCTGAAAATACTGTTGAATAGTGTTATCTTCAACTGCTAAAAAACTAGAATATTTTAAATCATTACAAAACCTCTGTATTTCTCAGTAGAAATAGCTTTGTGTATTTCATAGGTATTTCACATTGCTACATATTTGCCTCACAGTCTCATAGTCCAAACAAAAAAAAAATCATGTTTTCATACCAGTGAAAAGGAAGAATAATGAATTTTCCACCAGGTAATTTTTAAATTTAAAAGATCATATTTATGACAGTAACAGTATGGTAAAGCTGGAGCAATCCAGCCTGTTTACAGGAAGGGTTATCAACTTCCAAGTGCCTACTTGTGTATCTGGGACTATGGTGTAATTTAGGATGCTAATGCATGCAGTTCTTGAGAGGAGCTATGAGGACCTGTTTTACACTGCACTTCATTTGCACAGTGTTTAGGCTCGTACAGCAAAATAATGCAGCAGTGAGATCAATAGGTATTGCTATCCATGCAAAGCATTTTCCTTCCAGAAAAAAATATTGGAATTGAACATCATAAGATTACTTCTAATACCCAGCACACGTTCTTCAGCCTATTTTGGCAAACAGAGTCTTGTGTGGCAGCTGAGTGATATTTTAACTGTGGCTATACAAGTATTAGAGACCTGCAGCTACAGAATGAGATACATAGAACTGGCTGATACAGTAAATTACCTCATGACAGCAGCAGTATTTCACACAACGAATCAGATATCCCACCTTTTCTGCCAGGTAATAAATTGTGTTAAGCAGACAAATAGAAATTTAAGTATTCATTATCTATCAAGAGACACCTGGCAGGATGGCATTTAGACTGCAGTCTGAAAATAATCCTGCTCTGATAAGTGTCAGTCAGAAGTGCTGGTGAATCACCACAGATCTTGCTTCACTTCAAGCACCATCAAGCCAAATTCTGTTCAGAACTACATAAGAAGCAAGGCCTAAATGTAGCTGTTCTGATCCCAGGTGACATTCCTGCTGCTTTTGTATGTATTCCTAAGAAGCATGTCATCCCTCAAAACTTTTATCAAGACTTCTCATTTTTTCTTATCTTCCCAAGAAAGTCTTCGCACTCCCTATGGTCACATACCCAGCCCACGGTTTTGGTTGTTCTCCTTTTCCCAGCTGCCTGGAAAGAGAGGCAGAATATGGGGGAGTGGTTTCAAATAAGAAACAGAGAACGCTACGGGGCCAGCACCAATAGAATTTACATATTCAAGAAGCTCTCTTCATAGTTTGGCATTGAATTATCTGTTATAGCAAACTAATCAAAGCATAAAATATTTTTTTTTTTTTTTTTCCCCTCAAACAAATAAACTTGCACTGCAGCAAGATTGTGTGCTGAGGATAAGGAGCTGGCCAGCATGAGGCAGGTGGGCAGTGGCCGGCAGCGGCGGCGGAGCGGAGGCAGCGGTGGNTTTTTTCCCCTCAAACAAATAAACTTGCACTGCAGCAAGATTGTGTGCTGAGGATAAGGAGCTGGCCAGCATGAGGCAGGTGGGCAGTGGCCGGCAGCGGCGGCGGAGCGGAGGCAGCGGTGGCCGGGCACGGCCCCGCTCCGGCCCCGCTCCGGCCCCGCTCCGGCCCCGCGAGGCACGGCCGGGGCCCGCAGTACCTTTGAGCGCGGGCGCGGTGAAGACGCTCTGCTTCCTCTGCTTGGGAGAGGCGCTCTGCGACTGCGGGGGACAGAACAGAGAGAGGCAGTGAGACGCGGGCACCGCGGAGCTTTCTGCTCGGGGCAGCTCCGCGAACACGCCCATCCCAGAGTTTCTAAGGAAAACATCGTGCACAACTGATGCCAGCTCCCGGCTGTCATGTATTCAGGAAAACTAAGACAAAAACATGCGTTTAATGGACAACCTTTATGACTCCCAGGCAAGACAGACCCAATACTACTGAAAATTACCCTTCACTCTATAAAAATACTGTTAAACATAAAATTAGGATAGCCTGTGCTTTTAACAGCCTGTGTAATTGATTCTCATAAGGCAAATAAATGTCTACATATATTAAAATAGTTGCAAGGTTTACATTAGCCAACATTCCAATTACAGTGTAATCAGTCAATATATGTATAAGGTAGTACTGAAATATTAACATGTATGTTTTAATATAAATAAGAGGAAAATCCCTCCCCCTGTACCTTTTCAATGTGTTCTATTAAACCTAAGATAATAATTTCAGCAGCCAATCACTCAGCCTTTAACTGAGCCTCATTTGAGTGTTGTATTTAGACACATTCAAACTTTTTGTGGCCCCAAAATTTCATCTATGCATAAAATGATTCCAAAATAATGGTAGTAAAATTACACATCGAGTAATAATAGTATTACTATATTATACCAATAGACATAGAGTAATAATAGTATTACCACATTATATCAATGTTTAGTTAAAAAAACTAACTAGAATATATTCAGTGCTAAAGCAGAGCAGCTTTTGCAAAATGAAAGAAGCTAAACTGGAGTCAATATTATACCAACATGAATTATGTCTACATAAAAAGGACAAGAAAGCCTCATACAGTACACACTTAGCTAGCTTTGGAAGACATAAGCACCATATCACACTCCTAACAAAAAGGTTAAGGAAAAACTGTGGAGAGCCAAGCTTTTTTCTCCCCCCTCATTCTATCAATCTCTAGTTGTAGTAATGATGGTGCCTTTACCCAAACATTTGCTAAAAATGCCTAATATATAGACCATGACTTTTAATCAGATCTATTTCTTCATGGAACATTTGAGACACGTTTCACATAAGTAGGGCTAATCCTATTAACTTAGCTTATCACAATGGATAGAATGATAACATTTATAAATAAAATATTGTCTTCTTTGGAAAGAGAAAGCTATTTATAAACACTATGGGATAGCTTGGTGAACCTCACGCCAGTAAGGCTTCATAAGTTTGTATTGGAGTTCAAATTTGAACCAATCAATACCTCCTGCTGCTATTTAAAGTGCTGCCCGCTGCTCTGAGCAGTGGGTGAAGGAGAAAGAGATCAGGGAACTGGAGGAACCATGCAAGGGGAGGTTAGAAAATGAGATCAGAGGAGCCAGATTTTAACTCTTGTGCAGACAGCATCACTGCACTGCCTGCTGTAGGCTTGACAAGTGATGGGGAGCGTGGAGAGGTGTTGGAACGCGTTCGTGGCCCAGCAGTGACCGACCTGCAGATCCACAGCAACGCCAGGGCGGGGTGAGCTGGCAGGGTGGCCCTGGCTGTGCTGGGCTTTAACAGGGCACGGCAGCAAGGCAGAGGGGAGGCTTGCCTCTCCCAGCTCCCTGCCACAGGGGAAGGGAGAGCTGGCAGAACACACAACACAGCTTTGCACAGTCCTGCTTTGAAAATGATGGTTCTTAAAAGGCTGTGTTACTGCAGATGGCGTGACAACGTAAATAAAAGTATCAACTGGATCAATCAGTGAGTTTCCAAGAGTTTTTAACAACAGAACTATTTTGACAATAAATATGTTTTAAAAAAATAAAATCACTTACCTCTGCCTGTGACATGTTTGTTCTCTTCTCATCTTTTTCTACAGAAAAACATATGAAAAGAGAAAAGTTAATACAGAAGCATTTCTCAGTGCTAACACTTGCAACTCTGCCCTGAACCTACAGCACTGCTGTTAATAAGAAATTAACCTTCTTATTTACAGCTTTTCTTTTTCATTTGTATGCCTCAGAATGCCAGAGGTCCTGATTAGCATTTAGACATAAGCACTGCATCTGAAGCACTTAACTCCCATTTTTGTCTGTGAATAACAGTGAGCGAGGGAGTTCCTTCAGCAGCAGGTCCTTTGTCCTGGCTGGCACAGGGCTCTGCACAGCAAGTGGGGCTGTCAGGGTACAGGGCTGCTTTGCCCTGGGACTGAGATTTCTTCTATGGTCAGAAAAGGCCGAGTTGGCAAATGGTGTGAAGCAAACTCACAAAGGGTTCTACTCAAACAGTAATAAGAACCTTACCTCAGCTAAGTTATTAATATACCAATACTGGTACTGAAAAGTGCCTTGCAGCAGTATGCAAAATTAACAAAACAAAGCTTAACAAAGAGCAATCCTTCACCTTAAAAAATTTATGACATTAACAGACTGAAATTTTTCCTGAAACTTCTTACTTTTGTTCCCTGATTTGCTTTAGACTATATGTATGGCAGAATTGGCAAAACTTGAGACTTCTATTAAAAATAAGTGCCTCTGAGAATCTGTATGAACAACTATGTAAGACTGTATGACACAGAAGAGGCTCAAGGTTCTTCCTAACCATGGCACATAACCAATTTTTGTATGAGCTAAATTATTTTGCTGCTGTTGTCTTCATGTGGTTAATGGCCAAAAAGTATCTGTCTTCTGCTGATGATTTCACAAATATTTGACAAACATCATGCAGGATATTCAATACACAGTAGTTTGGAGCTCAAAAATAAAATGTAATTAAAAACATAGACATCAATCTCTCACTGTTACAATGGGCCTTCTAAAATTTTCCACTTGCAGATATCAGTGTGTAATTTTGACTGAGGTGTGAAGATCTGTAAACATAGGTCTGAGCAAAGAATTAGGTCTAGGCAATATCATTTCATCTGACTTATTCTCTAGATATTGGCCTCTTGTGGTGTGCTGTGTATGAGGGGACAAGCCAGTCCCTGCAGCTGGATCGATCCCTTTTTCCATCGCATTCTTTACCATTGTCTCTGTGCATCTTCCAAACATTAATTGATTTACCAGATTTTTCAATATAAGTGTTTCCCACTATCTCTCTCTGAAAGATATTCAAACCACTCGTGCTCAGGGTTAAAAAGTGTAGTTGAAAACAGTGCTGATGACTAAAGCATGATCCCACAGATACAGAATTAGACAAGACAATCAGGAGGCAGTTTCCTGCCATTGACATTTGCATGAACTTTGGTAAGGTCACTGATCTCCTCCTTGGCTTCCCTACCTGTAAATAAGTATAACAGTGTCTATTTCAGTAAAGAAGTGTCTATTCAAGTCCATAAAACACTTTAGGGTATGAAGTCAGGCTGGCTAAGTGGGTGATTATTTATGTGCTTGCAGCCTTTCTTATTGGTTGTATACCAACACATCAGCGAGTCAACAGTGGACATTTTTTTTTTTATTCAGGATACTGGATTTAGCTTAAATACTGAAACTTTAATAAATCAGAAACTTTCAGAAAAGAACAATGAAGAGTAAGTTATGTCCCATTCCTTCCTGAAAATTTAAATTTGCCCAGATTAAAAATAATATTTTGTAAACCCAAGCTGACACTTGCATAAGGAACAAATACTGACATCATTAGCTTTGTTGTGTTTCAGGCCTTGATCCTGAGAATGTGCACAACTCCAACTGTTTGGGCTTGCACATTTATTGTTCTGAGTGATGTGACATTAAAATTATCAGAACTGGAATATTTACAGCCTTTCCTTTCACCCAGTGGCCTTTATATGACAGGCAACTTTGGGAATAAGGACTGGTCCTGTATGGAGTTAGAAACCATTCATATCCACAGGCATCTGCCAATGCAGTGCCAATGAGAAGCATCAGATAACATGGACATTTAAGAACAACCTATAAAATCATATACACAAACAATTTTCCAAATCAGTAAACAGAGATCAGAAAGCAACCTAAGGGACTGAAAGATACAAACCCAAGGCAGGAGCCATGAAGTGTTTCAAGTGAGTTGTGAGATGACAGTACAGCCAGCTGGAGATGAAGTTTGGGCAATGGTACATTTTGACATGAGTTTATTTTTGAGGACAGAAGGAGGCTCACCTGCTTACTTTTGACAGGTATTTTGATGGATAAGATTCTATCAAGAATATAGATTTTTAAGGAGAGGTGACAAGGAATGGTAACAAGGGAAGCCTAAATCCCAGAATGCCATAGACTGAGGCAGAGAGAATAAAATAAACAAACTCTCTATGTATGGAGGAGGAGGAGGAAAAGATGAAAGGCAAGGGGGACATGGAAGGAAGATAGAAGAGCTTGTGAGTAACTGAAGTAGTAATGAGAGACAGGGACACTGAGGCTGTACCAACAGTAAAAGGGGAAATTTAGGGATGACAGAGCAGAGCTGGAGTGCAGTGTGGGCTGGAGCTCAGTCAGGAGTTCTCTGCCTGGCCAAATACTTGTAGGCATCTTGGTCTAACTGAAGGATTACATTAATAATTGTGTGAACATTTTTCCTTGGACAAAGAGGGGTTTTCCAGTGTAGCGTATCATGCTTTATGAAGTTACTTTATAAAGCAGTTTAAATAAGTTAATGAAAGCATGTTACAGCAGTCTTACTAGGAAAGTGTCTTTGTGAGAGCAAATAAAAGTAAGAATTAATGCTCTCCCAGCAAAAGGCCAGTACTGGCATCAAGAGATCATGTAGAATATCTCTGTGACAACATATTTGATTGCAAGAATAGAAGGTACAAGGTAAGAAAAAACCATCATCAGTTAGCAACTACAAATCAGACAGTTCCACCACAGGAAGTCAAACAAGCCATGCATCTCCCACCCTCAAATCCCTCTCAAATCCATTGACAACTATTGACTGAATTTATTTAGTGAACTCTTGGAGCATAAATTCATCTTGAGAAGGGTCAGGAAATAATCAGAAACTAAATCACAAATACCAGAATATGATATCACCTGATTCACAGGGCAGAATGAAATCCCTGGTTTGTCAACATCCTTTAGTTCCCGTTGACTACTGTGCAGTCAGGACTCTGCTCACAAAAAAGTCATATTTATACAGAATTTGTATAACATAGTTACACAAATTCACTTTCCATATTTATAACTTAGCAATTATATCATGGAGAATGTGAAGAGATCAGCTGTTTCTCTTATACATGAAACAAACCCCTAGCTCTCAGTAGGTAACTTCTCCCTACAGGTTTGCTCTCTTTTTGGGGGGGGCAGAAGGGAAGAAAATGATATTCTGTTTTCCTTGCTCACAGACCATAACATTGTTCACAGGACACAATACAGCGGTACCGTATTCCAAACCTCAACACATGGCTTTTTTCCAGTTTAACTTATTCTAGGCTGCTCTAATTACAACAGGAATCTAATCAGTCAAGCGATTTCTTGACAGTTTTTGTGTTTTTGTTTTAAAGAGGCGTAACAGAAATCATATGAGGATTTGAGAAAGGGTTTGTACATACCCAAGTGGAGGCATGTAAAAACGAGACTGGAGCTGTGATTAGAGACTTCTTTACACCCATGCTGAGGAAAAAGCAGTCGAGGACCTTCCCTTGTGCTGGGTGAATAATGTTTGAGCCTAGTGTGAGCCCTACCTCATATAGGCTGGAGCATCACCTGGCAAAATAAACAGGATTTAAGGCTTTTTTCTGTATCCTCAGATAAACAAACATGCAATGAAGGGTTCAGTCTAAAGGGTATTCCCGTCAATCCAGATATGCGCACAGACTTTCTCAAACAAAGCCTTCATTTTTTAAGGGAAGTCACTTCTGAGAGCCCATCTGCCTGCACAGGACCCCTTTCAGAATCAGAGTTGTAAGCTTTAGCCTTTACCCAGGGCAAAATCTCACCCACTCGAAGGGACACGTGCGAGACCTGGCCTGACTACATTGCTGAAGTAGGCTGAAGAAGCACCAGGGCTGTCTCCCAAACAGGGCTGTTAGCAGAGCTCTTTGGATCTTTACTGGCACATCCCCCCAGCCAAGCTGATCTGATGAGCTGAGCTCCCCCAAAGGGTCCCTATTTGAAGCCAGAGAAGAACCCAGAGGAGGGAGGCTGATTGTAGCTGGCATGAAATCTGCTTGACTTCTTCCATGGATCTCCACTGCTGTGCAAATACCACGTCCGTGCTGGGGGAAGCTTTGTGGTCGTTTTTGAGTGAGATCAAAATTCATCTGCCTTGCTTCTCCCCCTGGATAATGTTAATGCACTTGGAGCAGCCATGCAGGGCAAGAGGTGACCTGTTTTAAAAGAGTTGGCCTCTGATATCACCCATGGGCTCTGCAGTGGTCTCATCCAGCAAAGGCTTATCTCATCCAGCCAAGTATCCTGCTTGCTTTCCCCTCAGTAAGATCAAAACAAAGCCTTTTCTGTAGGGTTTCAGTCAGGCACTGGAGGAACAGAACAGGTCAGAGAGACCAGTTTTTACACCAAAGAAACTCAGCAAGATACAGGTATAATTGTTGGGGAAAGCTTCTTGTAGAGAGTTTGGAATTTTCCTTGGGAAAACACAGCCGAGCAGATAAAAATCACAGGGGTGTGATAGGTTTGGACTCAGGCAATTTTAAAAAACTAAAACTGGAAAATAATCCTCCATTCTCCTGCCATTTAGTGTCAGAAAAAGATGAAATTTTCTGAAAATTATGTTTCAGTCATTTCACATTTCAATATCTCCATCAGTAAAATAAAATCAATATTTTTTGATCTACCAGTTTACCTTGCTGGTGTTTGACCACTACCATCTGTGTTAGCCATTGGTATTTGTAAAACAAGCTCATTGAACTCTATTTAGAAACTGACCAACATAATATTTGTTTTTTTCTGCTATTACAACTACTTTTCCTTTCTTCTAGAAGACATAGCAAGATCAAAAAGTATTTAATGTTTTCTTTTTGCCAGAGTCCTAACTACACATTGCCGCATCAGCTAGCATCTCATCACTTTTTACTAAACCACTGAGGTAGGAAAAGGAAAAAAAAAATCAGAAGAGACCATCATAAAAAATGCTTACATAATTAATTGTTTGATTTTCTCTTGCTGGTTTTTATTTGCCAGTGTTTATCAATGAGAACTTGACTATGGGTTTAGATGCCATTACATTTAATTACAAAGAAATATCCTGGTAAGCCCTCGTGGAGTGAGTGTATGTTTCTGAAAATATTCCCATGGCAGGAGCCCCCCATTGGACCCCCGAATGCAGCTGCTGTGGCAGGCGTGGCCGGGAGCTCTGCTCCCCTCCTCGCTCGAGGGCTGACCAGGGAGCTCGTGCGCCGCGGGGCTGCTGCATCCCTCCCGCTCATCAGCATCTGAATTACTGCCTGGCCCTTGAGGGAGCACTAATAACAAGATTTGTACAGCAAGCATTAATGAAAACATAGGGCAGAGAGGAATTTGTTATATACAGAGGCATTTGCATGCTTATCTACCCTGTCAGGCGCTTGCAGCTCAGGTGTGCAGTTTGGGGAAGGTCCCACACTGTGCTGACAGCGCTGTCACCAAGGGACCTCTCGTCCCTCTGTCGCAGGGATCCTAGCACAGCTTTCCCAACCAGCTCCTGTCTGTAACCAGCCCTTCATACTTCATTAAAATACTGCAGGCCAAATGAATCTGCTCTTCGGACACTTCAATTTTTTTCCCGGGTAAATCAGTTATTTAAACAATCCTGTATTTCCCACCTTCAATATTCAAGTAGCCATTGCTAGTAGTGAGAGTAGGGGCTGCAATCTCCTTTGTTGGACCAAATCCTTCCTAATGGTGCTCAAAGTCAGCCACTAAATGAAAAGAACAATCATTCTTTTCCTCCTGATGCACACAGCAGCATCTGATCCAACCACCTCTGATCATACAGAATCTAAGGACCCACTTCAAGCTGCACAGCCATAAGAATACAAAATAAAACCACCTTTCACAAACTACACAGATCAAAATTTCTTTAAAACCTGCATTCTGGTAAACATAATCTATTTTGGAAGAAACTGGAGACACTACAAACCTCAAATGTGAATCTGAATGTATTTGTTTACATCACATGATTCTCAGAAGGGAGTTATAGTGCCTGATTCACCACCTTGTTATTCCAGCTTCATGCCAGACTCATGGAAATCAGTCTCATTTCACTGGCATTAAACTGGAATACAAGAGTGATGAATCAGGTCTGCAGCCTTACCACAGAGCAATCACGAACTATTACAAGCACAAAAGTCATCCTTCTCCTAAGTATTTTGTTAAAAATTTTTCATTCTCCCTCCTTAAAATACATGATAAATATTAATATAAGACAAATTCTAAATAAGTACCATAAATCAAATATAGCTTCTCAAAATATATTTTGAAAGATAATTGAAATTCAATTATTTTCTCCCTTCTTAAAAAAGCACTAAGTTTTCTGCCTCTTGCCTTGGTGTGCATTTCTGCCTGACTTTGTAGTCTTGCAGTTGCTGCCAGCTCTGTAAGGCTTTATTCTGATACTGTCCTGGCTTTGAATGACCCGACATAAAACAGGTTTTGTGGAAAAAAACTGTCATGAAAAGGATAGTTCCATGCAGAATTTTCTTTTTCTGAAACACAAGAGGCCCTGTCCTGCTCCATGAGAGAGGGTCAGGTGAGCAAGGCACCAGGAACAGAGTTCCTGATGTGAAGTCCTGGATCTGTGATATGGGGACAATTCCAGAGCTGGGAGGTCTTCCCAGAGAGATAATCAACCCAGGGAGAAACACACACGAAATAAACGTTCTATTTGGACAACTAATGTAAAGATTGGCTTTAATTCACAGCATAAACAATGCTAGCCTTGAAGATGTTTTCCTCTAGTTGCTTTTTAAGCAGCACAAACTCCTCTTTGGTGAAGGAAATGGAGACAGCTTCCAAAGAATGACTGACTAAATAAGATTAACCAGGAGGAAGTTAAGTACTCTATTTTTTATTTTGATGTCTCAGGTGAGACATTTTCTGCACCAAACAAAATTCTCTGACTAAATTACCAGGAGTGACACTGAGCTAGACTTTTCATGTAATTTGCAGCTGGCCAGTGTGGACTCCTGGCATCAGAGCTGGGAGGAACCTCTGGCAGGACCACAGGGTGTTCCTGCAGGCAGAAGCTGTGAATCAGGGTTTGCCTCCACATTGCTAAGCTCCCTAAAATTTACTCAGTGCAAATCTGCACCAGCAAAACAAACTGCGTGAAACAGAATGCTGGAGGGAAGTGACAGACAGTCATTTTATCACTGACTTTATTGGGCCACAAGCAACAGCAAGTTTTGCCATTGACTTAAAAGTCAGTATTTTATCCTATATATACAGCATGAATTGGTTAAAAAAAAAAAGAGAGGAAAAAAGGCAAAATACTTTCTCATTTACTAAATAGTTCTACGGTTAGTGCAACTGGGAAAGAACTTCAGCTGTACATAAACTGCCTCTTAGTCAAAACTCTTGCTCATTATCTAAACTAGGTAAAAACAGTCATCTCAATATTCACTACAGCACTGAAGGTCCAGGTTAATACATTCAAATAAGTAAAAATCAGTGAGACAAACTGAAGAAAACTGCTGGGATTACTGATGTGAAATTTAAAATCCTTGGTCTATTGGGAAAGCTGTTGTTAAACTCAAGTCTCAGAATGAGTAAAATAAGACTTAAAAGATACATGGTGGCCTACATATGACCCTTTTATGCACAGCTACTTAGAATGATTAAAATCTCCCATTTAGATTGAAACACACATTAGAAAAAAATCCCTTATTCTTGCAGCAAATAAATGCAACCCAGGATGATACAGATTTTCTGGCACGAACCAGAAGGGAACTGGACAGCCATCATTTCTGGGTGCCCCAGGCAGTGCTGGAGGGCCAAACTAAACTACAAGAAAACCTTAGAAAATTAGACTTTCACAGACATACAGAACAAGGCAAAGGACAAAGACTGCAAAGTAGACCCAAATCACAATATGTTGTCTCAAAGTTGTCCAGCTGTGCAGAAGGAGAACCCACCTCATTGTGAGGTTTCATTGACACAGGGGCTATTCTGACACGATAGATGAAAATAAAGATTGCATCTTTGCCGTATGGACTAAGGGCAGTTTCCACACTCATAGCATACTCTCACCTGGCCTGAAACCTGGCAGTGAAAGAGAAGACTCACATGAAGGAAATAGGAGAGCAGTGGAGATAAAAAATGGTTTTGAGAGGTTAGAAGAAGGCCAGAGCTGTTGGGAAGCTGCTAGGAAATACTCAGAGAAACAGGTTCAGAGAGAAGAAATATGAGTCTGCAATGAGTGCCCCCAAGTAAAACAAACTGCCAGACCACTAAATGTTTGTTAATGACTGCTACTGTTTAACCAAATGTACACAATGCTCATACTCAAAAACTTCCCAATCAGCTTGCAATTATTTTGTACATTGACGAAGTTGTAACAATATTATTAGTTTGTGAAAAGACTAATGACTGTGTCATTAAGTACTTTCAAATACAGGAGGAAGACAAGTACCTTGAGCAGACAGCTATGCAGGGTTGTGAGTCCATCAGTAGCACTGGATTGTATTAATAAAGTGCTATTTTCCATCTGCTTGCTTGCTTTAGGTTCAGTCTGTGTTCAAATGTCTGAAGAGGCTGAAGATCTAAATACAATACTGAGGCAAAGATCATGAAGTAAAATCCATGATTACCAGAAAAATAGTGCTAGCAAATCCCAGGATAAACTTTTAAACCATTTTCTAATAACTTCATGTGCAGGAATCAGTTGTGATGGAAAATGGCTCAGAATTGACCTACCGATTGCAATCTTTGTATCAGTGTTACAGCTGCAAATGCCATCACTGTGAGTGGTTCCTTTCTCGGCTGGGAGCTGTAGGAATAGTCTAAGCTCTAAAATAAAGAGCAGCAGCAGCAGCAGCCAAAACCAAAGAAACCCCAGCCAAACATTTCTATAACTCATAAAACCATTTAAAATGCATCCTAGCTGAATGTGTTTGTACATTCGGGAAAGTGACATTTGCCATGGGAGAAGAAAACATATAAAACAATAAAATTTTTCCTTAGCCAGTGATTATTACTGCTGCCTTAGCAATTTCCTTCCTTTTGGAATAAAACCTCAAGGATTTCAGAATGCTTTGTAAAGCTAGTCGTGGCCAACTGCTTGTGGCTTGCTTGTGGTTACAATGCACATGCAGAGAGCTCCTCACATGCATGTATCATCTTACATGGGAATCAAGTCAGCTACTAATAATAGATCTTCTTGGGGGTTAGGACCCTTTTTTACAAAAAAGAAGATGCAAGTATCAGTTTTGCAAAGCCATTGTTGGGTTTTCCAAGCTTTCAAAGAGTCGGCAAAACCAGGTTCCATAATCTCATTCTTGCCTTAAGCACAACTAGGTGGGCTGGAACAGCCCAGGGCAATCATTGTTAGCTCAGAATAAGTCAGCTGTAATTTCCAAAGGCATTTTACAGAATTTCTACTAACCTTACTACATACCAGAGACAGAGGGGACCATGGCTTTTGTTTCATACATCTCCATCTGTACTGTCGCTATCAGAAGCACCTTTCTGTGATTCCTTTGGAATGAGCCACATGCTCCTATGGGATACGCTGTACACACTAAAGCCTAAGTCACACACCAGCACCAGCATTTCAGGGGGCCTGAAAGCACACCTCTTAACAGTAACAGCCTGCTTGCTGTCTACTGTATTTCAAAAACAGACAGTAAAAACCTAATGTTGGTCAGGATCAAAGTTCTTCCAGGTCACAATTCTTTAAAGGGAAAACTCTTTTTGCAATTCCACTTGGAAGAGAAAAGGATACAAATTAGCACTTAGTAATACAAACATGTTGCTTTCACAACTGGGCTTTTAGGTTAAATGGCTCCCTGATTCTGTGGCTGTCCTGCAGATCCTAATACAAAAGGGAAGAGGCAGAACAAGTACTTCAGCTGATCCCAGAGAAGCTACTCTGTGGAGGTGGCCCAGGAAAGAGCAGGACAGGTTCATCCAAATCTTTGCTTTCTACTACTACCTGAGAACAGCTATGGCAGGGAACTTCAGAAAAACTTGAAGGGAATACTATCACTACATGTCATTGAGTGGTGGAGGCTCAGTGCAGAAATGTTTAGGTTATGGGATGTCCAGGTACCAGGATAAGCCATATTGTAGGGTGCAATAGAGCTCACTGCTGTACTGAACTCTCAATCTGCCTTGCTCACGTTCATTTTCTGTGTGACTTTCCCTGTTTGTCTTATCAGAACGAAGGACGTGGCCTTAGGTAAAACTACAACTTTTACAATGCACCTTCACCTGCTTAACACTGCTGACTCTGTTAGTGCAGTTTGGTTCCACAAGATGAGTAATACCAAGACATCAGTTCTCTGTGGGACATCTGCATGCTGGGTATCCCATGGAAAACATGAACAAAGAAGGAGCAGGTCACTGTGCTTCATTCTGCTACTCTGATAGTCTCTGCATCCTCCAGTAAAGACATTTGAGGAAAAAAATCAGAAGTGATTTTAGATACAGACACAGGAATAATATTTTGAACAGGAGGAGAAAACAAAGCTCCTTTCAATAGACATAAAGCTTAATGCTACCCCAGAATTGCTTTGGTTACTGTAAAAAGAGACCCAACTGGTCCATCTGATCTTGTTTCCACCGGCTGATGACACAGGCAGCTTAGACTCACAGGAAAGCAAAGCTAAGCTCTGCAGCTCCCTGCACTCTTACTGAGTTTCTGCAGCCTTCTGTAGCTGGCAAAACCTTTCAGGACTGATATGTTCAATTTGTTTAGTCTCTGCTAGCTTTAAGTCCAGATTCATCAAATTCCCACTTTTGATGTACTTTGAAGTGAAGTTTTAACTTTAGTTACGCCATATAAAGAGTTAAATTTTGTCTCTAAAATCTCAATAAATGGGCTACCTTGATTGATGCTTTAAGTGCAACCCCTTCCCAATATTCTGAACATAATGAGGTTAGTGCTAAAAGCTGGATTCTCTCTCATCTATCTGCATTATCTATTTATTCCACACACGTCACCCTGGTAAATGAGTGCTGCATTAAGTACTAAATAGCAGAGGTCAGAAAAACCCTGTGTTGTATTCTTTTCCCTTCAGCAAGGCTGAAACATCTATTAATGGATTTTAGTTTATTACCTGATGTGAACTAAAAAATATATTGAAAATATTAGTATTAGCACATTATCGAAGTTTGATTTATACATAATCTCAAAACAAACTATCTTGACATTCTTATTTAAAAAAATTTGTCTTATAATGTTTAAATGGACCTAATTTCAAATATTCTCGGATTTTTTTTGCCATTTAACACCCCTCCCCCCCAATACAAACAGAATCTTTGCCACAGGCTAAACTAGACATATTTTTGATCCAAATTCTTTTTTTAAAATGCCATCAACACCTCAAATTGTATGCTCATGTAGTTGTATTAAATATAGCTTAAGTATTTTGACTATAAGAAGTAATTACACCTAGGCACTTCATTTTTTAACTGGAGAACTCATCATCTATTCTGAATTCTCAGCAAAACAAACTATATGAGGCGCATAAGTATTTGGCACAGTGCAAATCTGTAAAGAGCTTCTCTAGCAAAATACTAAGCCCAATGAATGCAATAAAGTTAGAGCCTGTCCAGCTGACTTCCTCACCAGGTCGGGCAGCCATGCCCCCTGCTACTCCCTACCCACGGCACGGCTCTGAGCACACAGAGGTGATAACAAATGTCAACATTCCAAAAGCTTATCAGGCCTGACGCTGCATGATCAAGCAGCTGGAGAGCTGTAATGTGAAGCCATGTATATTAAAAATAATTTGCAAATAATCTCCTGGGGTGGAAGAAGGCTGTTTCTATGGTGCTTTTGTACAAGGAACAAGGAAAACAGGTGAAGAGTACAAGGTTCAGCCTCTAAAAATACCACATTCACTTTCAGATAGTTCCACGGACATTGACCCTTCTAACACAAAGCCAGTGGGTGGCAGGGAGCAGGAGGAACAAGCAAAATCATGGTACACATTAGGAGTTCAGCTGCACTGGTAAATAAAAAAAAATATTTCAGTTCATTTCTTGGGTATTCAAGGCTTGAACAAGAGTAAGGGATTAATGCAATTCCATCCATACTGGGAGCAAGTAAAGCTTTGGGGTTTTGGCTTCATGCCCTCTCAGCTGCACCACTTCTCTGATGTAGGCACAAATCTGAGTCCTGGCTGTGAATATCCAACCTCTATTTCCATCCTCCAGAGCTTTCTCAGGCAGTGCTTGCACCCTGGACTGCCCCAGCTCACAGAGGGACAGTAGGCTCTGGTGAATGGGGGGGACTCATTTTGACTAAATTTACTCACTTGAGCCAACCAGGAGAAACTAGTTCACTAGGTGAAACTAGTTCATAGTACAGTCAATCAATAAACACTGAAAATGAAGGAAGCATGGAAAAAAATAAACATGAAAAATCAGTAAAATAAGTGAATTTTGACTAGAACATGCATCCTAACTTTTTGTTTTGACTGTCTCTGTGTAGCTGTCAGACCCTTCACTGTTTACTGACTAGAGAGACAGTCCAGACTCTATTTGGCCTCTATATGAAATAGTACAGGTTTCCTACTGTTTCACACTACGTGGTTTACACAATTACTAATATATTCACAGGGAATATTTCTGTTTGTGAATTACTGTGTTCAGGACTGCAAAAATTGTGAAAATACAGCTGGCTGCTTTGGTGATAACCCTCAGTCTAGACACAGCACTGCTCACAGCATCCCAACCAACTCAGGCCTTGTGCTCCAGCCTGCTGTCCTTACTGCACTGCAGGGAGCATGACAACTCTTTTGACAAGTGATGACAGTGACATATAAAATCCTCATCTTCTCATGAAAATGGAGCACGTTCATGAAATGGAATGTATTAATGAATGATGAAAAAAATCCCTTTTTAAAAAAAATTCATTGTTTCTTTCTGGAGCCTGTGAGCTGTTCCTTCTGGGTTGAATAAAGAACAGCTCAAGCACAGGTTCTTAACTTTTTCCCCCCTTTTTTTTAAGTCCTTGAGCTTTCCTTTTAGTTTTCATGGAGTCTGTATTCACACTGCATATGTGTGAGGAACTTTTGTTGTGCCTTGTCACAGGGAATTCTGTGGGCCTGAACTGCAGAATAAATTCAGAGTAACCCAAATGAAAAAGCATGTGAGCATGTAACCCAAATGAAAAAGCAAAGTGTATATAAGGAAAAGGGATGTTGTTTGCCACTGAACATTTGCAGTCACACATCATCCTGCAAACAGCAGGATATTTTCAAGCACAGACATTTTCATCTCTGTTCTGGAACCCCTATTACCTGTCAGGCAATGTTTACTTTACATATTTCATTGTTTCACTGTGTCAGGCAGTCCTTTCCAGCACAGGCTGAAAGAACACGCAGCTCCTCACAGCCTTGACAAGAAGTGCCTAATCTCTGAACATCCTGGTGCCATCAGTAATGTACACTGGGCTATACCAGTCCTCTGCTGTGAGGGGACACAAACGTTTTTCATTGCTTATTGAAATACCTCCACAAACTCCTGGACTGATATAAAAAGAGGCAGAATACTTAAATGGTATATACATTTAGCATATAGAAAGACCGACTATTTTGACAAAAAAAAATACAGCTAATGACAGTTTTTGTTCACATACTGCTTTTCTGAATGCTCTATTACCATATTAGAAGTCTAAATTTGCAATTGAAAACAGCTGCTATTTGGCTTACTCACTCTCTAGTTCTTGGACCAAAGTAAGCAGTATGTCCTACCAGAATCTCAATAGTTTGAAAAACATATCAGTTTCCATGAACTCTGAGACCAAGAGTTTTCTGATGAGATTTTTCCCTGAGAAAGTATAGCAGAACTGCTTGACAATGCTCAGAAACACCTGCCTCCTACTAAGTAGGTCTTTCTTTGAGCTCAGTTTATTTTGTCTTGGAAGAAAAAAAAATATGCGATCATTAGATCTAAACCCAAACATATTCATTCACCTAGAAGCATGATCCAACTAATATTAGTCACAAACCTTAATGCTGGGCAAAGTGACTCACATTAATCCCATCAAGAATGTGGTGCTGGTACACTTTGCATCAGCAGAAAAGCACATCTGTCTGTGGTAATGAGATTTATCATGCAGGGAAAGTCCGGGAGTGTCTAAAACCAATTTAGCATAAAAACCTCCACTACTTTTGGTTGTCATGGAACTGACAAAGGTGTAAGGACAGATTTTCCTCCCACCACTCACCTGGCTGTGTTGTTTGCTGCTGCACTAAATACTGAGACTGCCCATGAGGCATCTCAGCAGAGTTCTGGGGGAGTGACAGTAAGCTGAAAGGCATGGATCCTTTCTGGATAACCAAAAATCAGCTAGGAATGAGAAAGCAAAACTGCTAATGCCCAAACACAAGCTGCAAGCACCTTCCTTGTCTGGAGACAGGTACAGATTGCTTTTCTTCAAGTTACGATTTCCAGCATTCAGTAAGCTCAGATGTACTGTGTTATACTGGGAAGATATGTTTCATATTGCTTTTGCAGTGATAATATATCCTCCCTGCTTTGAAATTAGATTTGCATAGCACAAAAAGGCAGCTGTATTTCTAAACACAGAGTAACATTTACATTACAAGCAAGGAAGTCAAAACAGGCAACAAAGCAGAAAGGCGAGCTGGAAACAGCAAATACATAGAAAATCTAGATACACAAACGTTTATCCTAATGTTTACCCATATTCTAATGCTTCAAGAAGACTGAACACTTTGACATAAGTTGAAGAGCCTTTGCCAGCCAGACTGTTTGATGTTGTGTTGGCTCTGTGACAAAGCCAGTCTGTACAGGAACGCTGGCATTGTTTTCTGATCAAAGCGAGCCCTAATGGTATTAAACCTGAGTTGTGGTCTGACGTGCTTTCTTCCCTCAGCTATCAGTTCTCTACTTTGCTACCAGCTTTTTCTTGAGCTGTTGCATTATGATATTCTGCTGGTATAAAGCATGCTCAGACTTTTATTTCAGCTAATAAGAATTGATGTTCCTATACTTTCTGCTATGCTGGGCACGGAGACAGGAGGTTGTGTGTGCACAGAAAAGGCTGTTTGTGATGGTGATATTCAGTTTCTGTTGACTCCAAGGATATTGCAAGGGAAAAAGGAAGCAGGAGAGCTTTAACAATTTTTGGATTGAACACTTGTGTAGTGTAATAGTTAAATATGTCTTTAAAACTAAGTATGTGCTTATGTTCCTTCTAAAAAAGGCAGGTGTAGAGCAACTGTGGCTATAGCAGGATGCAAGTGGGTTACCCCAGTAGCCCATGCACCACCCTCACAGGATGAGCTGCTGCTCATTTGTGTAGTTCTCTCACTTTATACTTGTCTTTGGCTTCACAGATAGTAAAAGGGTTTTATAATTTCAAATAAAAGTAAACTGATTTGATATTACAAAATCAAACATCAGATGCTCAGAAAATATAGCTCCATTGCTGGCAACCGAAGCACAGTAGATTTAAGCGACTTCAAAGCCCAAGTCTCAGTTTGCTAGTGTTAGTTTCCCTGCTCAGATGTGACACAACCCATCTAAGAGCACTTTACAGAGAACTTACAGGTAGAGTTAAGGGTTTATTCATTGCTATGTTGCTTCACAAGGTCATACTGTCCACTGCAATCACTGTTGCTGCTGCAACTCAAATTTCTCTTTTGTTGATTGTGATTGCACTTATATATGATGCCAATGAGAATGAGCATGAGGAAATGTGAGAGTCAATGATGCTACAGGCTGGATATGAGCTCCTGTAGTCACATTTATCACCTGCCTTTAAATCATTCAGTGTGGTCTAACACTGTCTCCTTGAAAGCAAGGAAGTCAAGCAGACTCTTCTTACAGTTTTTGGGCAGCTGTCATTGGTTTAAAATGACTTAGGCTTAGTAGATATTCCATCTTCACTTTATAGCACAGTTGACCTGACCCAAACAGGTGAAGACATGTCCCTATCAAAGCTGTAACAGGCATCAGGGATGGATGAGAAGACTTAATAGAAAAAAAATTTTTAGATCTTTTTACAGAAGAACTCAAGCTAAATTTATTATGAAGCTCTTAAATGTCCAAACACATTTTATTGCCTTCTGGTTTCCAGATGGGTGTGCATCCAGAACACCAGAATACCACAAAAATGCTATTTTTTTTCCCTGCTGCAATCAGAAGCAGCTGCAACAGAAGGCTATAGAAAAGTCTGATTCTTAGAGTATGCCTGTCTCTGTTTTTCAAAAAAAGAGAAGTTTAGATAATTTGAGTCAACTTTGCAAGGGCATCCAAACATTTAGAATTGCATTAGGACACACATTTCAAACTCTTGGAAGCACATCCTTCACTAGCTCCTTGCTCCTAATAAAGGAAGTGGAATACCCCAGTGGGTAAAATTCAAGGGACAGGAGTCTCATGTAGCCCAGCTGTAATAAAAAAGGGTGGCTCTGTCAGTATCACTGCAATTCTCTGCTGCTCAGTTTCCCCATTGGTCTAGGGAATCACACTTCTAAAGCAATTTGGTGGAGTGTCAAGTTAGCACCCTGACTATTTTTTCTTAAATTAACTGAATCCATTTGCAGTGATGGATTTACTATTTTTGGAGACAAATTTTATTCAGCATTCCACGGAATTCTATTCAAAATCCAGTAACTGATCAGCATTTTGGGGTTTAATCAGCAAGGTGTCAAGAGGCCCCAGGACTAGCTGACTCTGAAAGTTGAAGGCATACAGCCATCTCAGAAGCTGTACAGCACCTTTAAGATGAAGACTGCAAAGCAAAGGCTTTGTTTAGTATTTGCACTTCCATTGTAAACCTATTGTCTGCCTTTCCAACCTGGCTTCACAGACCTTGTATTCAGCAGCTTTACAGAGCTACCTGCACACCCTGTTCAAAACACTTGCCCATATTAAGCAAGTGACACCCTATGGAAATCTGCATGAACCTCATGGTGAAGGGCAGGAAAATAAAGCTGCTTTTAAAGTTTTTATTTTTATGGAAAATTGAAAAACAAGATAAGGTTATAATTTAGCCAAATAATAAATTCATTAATATTAGTTCCCAGTATCTGGACAGAACAAATAATATCTAAATAAACAAATCTAAATAAGTGAAGACAAATACTAACTCATGGGCTTATATGGAAGTTGGCTGAAACTTGCAGCAATCCTGACTCATAATAAAAATGATTTATTTAAAGACTTATTATGAACATTGCAGGAAAGGTGATAACAGACATGCACCACTTTGTTTACAGTAAAATTTCCTGTAAATTAAAGAGTTCTTATTCTTTGTTTGGTTTTGATTTGGTATTGTACCAAGTATCTGTTTATAAAAGGAAATATGACAGTACAAAGTGTACAAAGTAAATTGCAAAAGAGATTAACAGTCAAGGTGAATTTGCTTTAAATTAAGTCCTAGCAACACAGACAGTGTAGATCCCATTATTATCCCATATAGGTGAAGAAAGCCAGTTCAAAGCAGATCTTTCATGCACCATTTTTGAGAGTGAAACCGCCTGAAATTCAGGACAGAAAGCTACTCTCAAAAAAGATTTTAAAAAAAGATTCAGGTGACTAAGAGATATGGCAGGAAAAAAAAAATGTTGCGAAGCACAACAAAGGAAAAGTTTGGTATAAAGTAGGCACTGTGTTCCAAGGGATTAAGTACTGAGATTTTCCCCTTTGTGTGGAGTTTTTGTTTATAACACTCCCTAAACAGCTTATTAAGGAATCTTTCTGAAGTCATATTTATATGACAAAGTATGTCTCACCTCAAATCACCCCATCCCACAGAGAATCTTCTCTGGGGACTCCTGGATGAAGATAATGTATTCACAGTTGAAAAAGAATAATGAAAAGCACATTATATGTTTTATCAGGAAACTAGAAGAGAATCTGTTTTGTAGAAACAACTCCTTGGGTTGAATTAATGCCGGACCCAGCCTGGTATCTCTAGAGATCAGACTTCATGGGCCTCCAGGTCTCCACCCAGGGAAAGAAAATATTTGTGGATGGAAGAACTAGACTAACCTATGACTAGGTCTGGGTCATATTAATTCTCTTTCTACATATAACCAAGATTTACCATGGAGGATAAAACTGTGAAATCAGTGACATTATCTGAAGGCCAGGAATTACCTGTGTTCACAGGGTTTACTCCAAACAGTCCTAAGATCCATTGTCTGATATTTGGAGCTACAAAATTAATGCTGGGTTTTTAAAATCATGTAGTTAATCCCAGCAGTTTGCAGGCAATCCTGTGTATTCGAGTTCAGTGGTTTAGAAGGCATGTTAGCACTCACCTGGGGGCATGTGTTCATTCATGATGACGAGTGATGCTGGCGTGGGCCTTCTTTTCCTGATCTGTAACAGATAGAAACCAAGGAGAGTCATCAGGGCCCATCAATTGCCACACACACAAAGCAAAGCAAAAAATCTGTCTGGTGTCCTCCAGAGTATAGACCAGGCAACGTTAAAAAGGAAACTATTTAAAGAAGAGCAGCACTCCACTATCTTACTGACAGCTTGTCTGGTCTGACAGCAATCAGGGTCATGCTGCTGCTTGTTCAGGGAGAACAAAGGCACGGGGAGAGCTGTCCAAAATACCTTTAGGATTTGTAATCATCTTGACTTCAGTTTTTGGATATGTGTCACTGCAAAATATCAGTAATATCTTAAAATATTGACATATAGCTTTGCATCAGGAAGATGACTGCCATAGTTTCTGAACTTGTATGTGCAAATACCTTGTACTGCCATAGCTCTCTCAGGTAATAATTAATAATATTTTGCAAGTGCATTTCAGAGTTTTGCATGCATGCCTTCCAATGAACTTATATTTCTAAACTGTTGCCAGAGGTGTTACTACAGTTCTTTAACTAAAAATACTCCAGTATTTAAGACCTTAGAAAGAGTATTTCTAATACAGAAGATTTTACATACCAATATATAGTCCTGAACTGTATACAATTCTTCAGAGTTTATCTGGGCAACTACTTTTGTTCCATTAACAGTGACTGAACTGCATGGTATTGGAATACCCTCTTATAATGCACACATTTGCACTGAAAGCTTTGTGTTGCTTCACGAAAGCCTCCAGGCCTGATATTCTATTGAATTTGAGAGGGACCAGGAGCATTTAAGCTAGAAACCATTCTGACACAAAAACTCAGTGTCAGTGCATTTGTTCTTTTTTATTTGCTGATCCAACATCTGTATTTAGCTGGGTTCAAATTTTGCTTTGAGAGGTGTAAATGGAAAATTACATCATCAGGGTTAATGGGTTCATTCCAGATTAGTGTAACTGTAGCTGACTGTAGAATTTACTATTTTAATTTCATCACACACCCACAGTGAAACTGTACAGCACTTGGAATCAAATTCACAATGCAAAATAAAAGGACTGCCCATAAATACCGGGCAGAAAATAGGCTAAAGCATTTCAAAAACCATGGGAATTCCAGGAAATCCTAATCCTATGGTTCTCACAGCTTTCAGAAAAATACCAGAACACATTCTGCTTGAATTCATTGCAGAATTGTTCTGTAAGGTACAGACATCTTGCAGCTCAGAAGTGCCTACGGACAAAATGAGGACCTGCAACAATTCTTTTCTGCACCCTTCTAATATTTCACATTCAGTGGTGACTCACTGCTCATCATTTTCCGCCTTTTAAGAGACACAACATCAGAATATTCAGGAAACCAGATAACTATCCTAAAGGTGCAAATAATTTCATGGATAATGGTATGGAACTTTCAAGGTTATAATATTCCCCTGGTATCATCTAAAATCAGATGTACCCAAATAGAAGCAAATGTTGAGAAGGACTTGCACAGAGAGAAATGTACTGGGTCACCTAATTAAGATTTATCCAGTTTTCTCACAAGACTGTCTGTGACCTTTTTTTAGGCACATCTACACATATCTGTACACGGTTATAGATTATCTTTTCCTCCTTAGACATCTGTACTGATATATATATATGTACATATGTATCAGTACAGTATATATATATATTATTACATGTATCTTTTGGGAGTGAGTTAAAGCCTAAAATAGCACACACATTATTCCAACAAAGACATAAGTATGGCATATTTCCACATGTATATATTTTTCAGGCATGTAAAACACTGTAAAAATGACTTAAAGACTGTCAAAAATCATGAGAAATACAGGAAGTAACTGAAATGTTGACTATTGTGCAAAATATTAATTGTATTTTCTTAAAAAATTAAAATTAAAGGTAGGTAAGATGTCTTCTTGCCAATATTTCTGTCAGGTACCTATTATCAACTTTATGCTTTGCTTTATGTACATATAATACACTTGAATTGATTTGTTGAGAATGCATTCATTGAGTCTATTCATGTGAAATGTAAGTATTAGGGTAGAAGTGCAGTTACAGAAAAGGCACAACAAATATACACTAATAAAACTACCCAAGTTGAAGAAGCCTTTCTCTGGCTAGAGGACATATCCTCCTCCCTCTTTAAGTATATCAAACATCGCTATAACCTCCAGAGTATTTAATCTACATTTTCACTAATATAAGCTAGAAAAGCCTTTAGGCCACAAGTATCCCTTGTTCTCACCCACGTCTTGCCCCATTCCTACCCCATTCCCTCAAACCGTGAAGGAAACTCATCTTCCTTACCTGCTCAGCTGCCTCAGGATCTATTTGGCTCTGAAACAGGGGCACAGCAAACTGTATTTTTTTGGGGCTGTTGGGCTCCATCGTGATGCTGAGGTGAGACAGAGGAGAAAGAGCCCGGAGCTTGAGACTGGGTCTGTGCCTCTGCCCCGGCGCCGTCCCCACGGCCGGGCTGAGCGCTCCGCAGGAGCAGCTGTAACTCCCGACTTAGCACGGGAATCTGCGAGAGCCGAGCAACTCCCTTATTCCACATCCACAGAGATGCCACTGGCTTGGCTATTTTCTTTTTTTTTTTCCCCTCTCCCCTCTCTTCAGCAGCCCTTCAGATCCTCTCAGCAGAAAGCTGAAAGGAACAATAAGCTAATTGTGTACCGGCTCACTTCCACATATGCCAAGCATTCACTCAGAAGCTAATTGAAAATGCAATACTAGCATTGCATGGCCCGGAGCCTTGGGATTTGAAAAAGAGGATCTCTCCACCGTACATTACTAACTGGCTGCTCAGAAGTGCAATGCAAGCTCCCTCTGAGTATTGCTGATGGGCTCTTAATTATTGATGAACACAAATCAGGAAGTTTTCAGATTTTGGGGGTGGATTCAAAAATTCGATCTCTGTTACAGTGTGCCAGAACTGCTCTCCTGTTTTCACATACCAAACAATTCCCTTCGCTCTCTCAAATATTTTTTAAATCTTACAGTTTTAGACTCTAATAAATCTTACAGGACGATTTTTGGTGATGATGCTGCAGAGTTGCCCACAATTTCATGAAACGTCTCTGGTGAGTTTGCAGCTTAGGCCTGGTTTTCAGATTTAGACTGTGATTTCTTTTGGTGGGCTCCATTTCATGTGACTCCAGATACTGAGAACACCCACATTTGAGCCAGCTCTCTGAGCTCCCTCATGCTAAGCACATCAACAGGCATCTCATTCTATCCAAGTAAAGTGGGATATAGTGTTTACTCCAGATTACATTTTCTCTCCATTAACTCTAGAAAAAGGAAAGATGATTCAGAGTAGTTAAATCACTTTTGGATGACTAAAATTTAGAGGCTAAGTCCTACTTAAGGGTACAAAATCCGTGCCTCATTCCAAGACCAGGAAAATAATTTGGTCAATCATATCAATAGTACTCCTTTGTGAATATAATTGTTTTTCACTTGTCATTTCATGTTAACTCAAAAGACGTGTGTGAAACAATACCCAGCAATCACTGACTTAACCTACCTCTTTGCAAAACTCAGAGGAATTTGAAAATGTTCTTTGTTCATGCCACTGAGAGCACTAAGGATTTTCACAGCTCACCACAAGCTTATTGAGTCACTGAGTACTTTCCCACCTGTGCCAGTGGAGGAGGCGGGGAAGGAGCGAGGACTGTGGATGAGAACAATGCGCTGGCCTCATACGCAGAACAAACCAGCAAGTCCAACATTAAATACTTGTTTGGCTTTGACTTTTACAAATTAAAATCATGGTACATTATTGGAACACCAGGCTGTTTCTGAACAGAGGCAAGCACACAAGCCAGCTGGTTTATGAAGGACCTGATAAAGCTTAGGAGGTGAGGATACACTTTTAAGTTGAGGATCCAGTTGGCTCAATAATCAAAAATAATTCTCAGTGAGGGCAAAAATTCCCCTCCTCATCCAAATCAAAGCTACTGTGACCCATAGTGGCTGCCAGCTGACAGCTAGTAGCTGGCAACTTTCCTGTTGGATTTCTTATGATAGTTTAGCTGGCATTAACTTAGACTTTTGAATCACAGAAGAGCCTAATTGGTCGGGACCTTCTGGAGATACTTGGTCCCACCAGCTGCTGGAAGCAGGGCCTGAGACCAGGTTATTCTGGGACCTCTCAGTCTGAGTCCTGAGTATTTTTGGTGCTTAAGTGAAATGCTTAGTTTCATTTACCACAACAAATGAAAGAGAGGCACAAAACACTGATATTCAGTGTTTCACATGACCATTTTTAAGCCTTCACTATTCCTACAAGGACAAAACATAATTTGCTTTATAGACTTCCACAATTAGAGCAAGAGTGCAATTGTAGCAGTTGTGGTGGCACAAGGAAGTCTAAGGCACTCAAGTAAGAGAGGCACACTCTGCTTTCTCCAGGACAATTAGAGAGTTGTTTTCAGGACAGTCTAATTATCCAATTTCACAAGCCCTTCATGCACAGATGTGCCATTGTCTTCAACGACAGCTTCAGACATACCAGGGATATATACACACCCACATACACAGGGTTACACCTGGGGGAGGACATATGTGGGGATCTGAAGTTGTGGCTTTCCTCTTGAATTTGATACTTGAAAGAAAATAATGTTTGTTTTTGCAGTCCCAGATAATGTGAGAAAAATGTTTTCCAGATGGCGTTGCTACCATAAATATTAATAAATGGTATAATTTAAATATCAGTTTTCTCTAGGAAAAAAACTGTTTTCCATAAATATCTATTCTAGGTGTCTATGAAACTTCATGTATTAAATTGTACAATTGCAATTCTAATATATGTTACTGATTACAGGAGCTATAATTATCATTGTAAAGGCTTAATATTTCTTATGTTAATGATAAAGTAATTTTAAAAAAACATGTTCAGACAGTAAAAATTTCTTAAAATATTAAGTGCTCAAAGGATTATAACAGCGTGTTTCAGCTCTGTATTGCTGGACACTGCTGTCGAAAGGAATCGTGTCTCAAATGCATTTTTATCAATTGTATATAAGAAAAAAGCTCAACAACCTTACAAAAAAATCCAAACCAACAAAACCACTTTTTGGCAGCTTCTGAGAGGCAGACAACAGGACAGAACAAAACACAGGGACAAATCCTTAATGGGGCTGGCTAGGACTGGGAGAGAGGCCCCCCAACGATGTGATGGGGAAGTATTTGCTTCCTGCAGCTTTTCTCCCTGTGCCTGTTTGGAGCTGGCTGTCCGAGAGTCTTCACATGCACTAATACAATAACAGTATTTCTAAAATAGTATAAGAGAGAGCCCTCAGATACAGCCTTTCAGGATGCCTACCTTGGCTCCCCCTTAACCAATTTGCAGCATTAGAAGTCTGCAGGCAAAGTGTGCTGGCATTTTCTATAGATGCATCATAGTCTGGGGAGGAGCTGAAACACATTTAAGTACTGACACATCCTTGTAGTTCATCTTCTGTTTTTAGTGTGCTCCCCACAGTTTCAGTTTCAGATGCCTTCATGATTCAGCTGAAACTATAACGGAGTTAAAAATAATAATAATAACGAGAGGAGAGGAGAGGAGAGGAGAGGGGCAATTCTTCCATTGTGTCTCTTAGACACAACTTTAGTCCCTATTGTANAGCTCATTGTAAAACAAACCTGCTTAAGGCTTTGGCTCCTAAATTCACGAGTGCAGATGCAGAGAAGCACTAAGTTACAGTACCCTGATCCAACAGGCTGCCTTTGCAGAGCAAGGGCTCAGCTTGGAAGGGGCAATTTTTCCATTGTGTCTCTTAGACACAACTTTAGTCTCCATTGTAGCCACTGATATGTGAGTCATTTAACAAAGGTATGTTGATCTGTGCTTTCCCTGGGCTCTCCAGCTGACCCCCCTCCTCACAGCAGCATGTCCTCAGCACATTGCTGGGCAGCCCCAGCAGCATCAGAGGGAGAAACACTGCAGAGCACATTGGCTTTCTGCTACAGCCAAAAGGACCTCAATGTGCCCCGTCCTTCTGCTTTTTTCTAACAAACTGATGAACAGCTTCTTCCCTGCCTTTGCCCAGACAGGGGCATGAACTTCACAGCTCTTGGTGTTGGCTGTGAGCAGAAAGAGAGGGAGAAAGCACGAACACTGGACATGGCCTTTGCTGTGCACACCATACCTGTTCACAGACAGCTTTTCCCTTTGGGGCTCTGCACTGTGCCTCATTCATAGGTGCTAAAATCAGATAGAAGCCTTCCAAGAATAAAAAAATTACATATTCAAAATGACACTGAAACTGTCTTTTCAAAACAGCATTGCAAACAGGGTGACTCCCACTGAGCTGCTGAAAACACACTCTGCTATTTATATATAGAAAATGCAAAGAATTTAAAATTTGCAAGGGTGGGAGAATGCAGAGCAGATCTCATCTGCCTCATGAGTACCAAGTGCTGCCACAGACAGGTCAAGAAGAAAAACAGAAAGTCTTTCTGGGCAGTGACAGAGTCAGTGGGACATTCAGTGAGAGCTGTTGGCCTGGTAACAGCCTAACCTAAATTTCCATTGCCAGTTCTTATCCACAGAATTTCAGGTTTGGACTTGTTTAAGTACTAACTATATATGTAGATACATAAGCCTAGATAAGTAAAAAGATACAGCTATTTCTATTTATACAAGGTCTTTAGTTAAGATAATAATTCCTCAGCAGTATGGTTTTAAACAGAATCAGTTTAAATTTATCTGAGCACAGAAGAACTTACACTGTCTATTCCAGTCCTCCTCTGAAATTCACAGCTCTCCACACTTAGAAGTTATGTACAAACATTTACTGCTAGATCCTACCCACTACCATCAGAATGCACACATCCAAAACCTAGGAAGTGAGCTGGATTAATGGCACATGACCTGAGTAGACAGTCAAAAGATTCTTGCCTAATATGGACTATAGTTCAATAGTGCAGAAAGCAAAATTCTGGTACTGGTTTTAGGAGGGTATTTCAGCAGGAAGAGATGCCACAATTTGCTTCCTTACCAAGAATAGGGTAAATCTAATACATCTTTCAATAAACAGAACTGTGTAGTGTACATAGGTTTTAGAATAAAATTATATTATGTTCTTTCCATATTAAATATTTAATGCACAAGTTGACTGACTATATCACTGAATTAAACAACTGAAATATAAAATTCAGTTGTTACTGTAAATTTTTTTAAACAAAAGTTAAAATATAGAACACGTAGAAGATAAACCAAGGAATGAACTTCCACAGTTTCAGAGTCTGAGTTAGAAAACTCCTGTGCAAACACACATTCCCAGGCAGAAAATGAAATGTCACCAATTACCTAAAAAAGCTCAGTATGCCAATTTCAGAACATGTTCTTAAAATTCTCATTTTTGAATTTGAGACTCTTCAGATGTCCCTTCTTTCTTGCTTCCTCTGAGAACATGCTAGACCAAAAGATATCACAACAATCCTCAAGGTCCTGCCTGCAGCATCTGCAAGGCAGGGACTGAGACAGACCTGGAGGACAGGATCTGGGTTTTGGTGACCTGGGCAAGGTGGCTGGGGCACAGTTGTTTGCTATTTCCTATGTAGGTGTTGGGAGTAGCAGGAAAGGGGCTGTTCCATGAGTAGGGACAAGCCAAGAGCCAAGGGCTACCTCAGCTTACAGATTGCACAGCAAGCAGAAACGCTACTCACTCACTGAGGCAATTCTGGCTTTTCATCGTGCTGCTCTTTCATTGCTACCATTTCATTACTCAACTGTTGCCCAGGATTTCTCCTTTTACCCTGACCAAAAAAGAAAAATATATTTTTGTATGTATTAACCATCATTCAGCAAGTATCTATGCAGAATTACAAAATATATAAGCTATAAGGAATTATCAGTGATTTTCCTTTTTTTTTTTAATTGCCTTGCCTCTATTGTTAGACCTCCCATAACAATATTGTACATTCCTATTCTATGGCATGAATATGAAAAACTACCATCACATCTAAAATCACATATGAAAAATCCAATTTGCTTTATCCAATTTTTAACTCAAGTTAATGAGTTTCTTGGTTTTCCTGAAAATCAAATCATGTATAATTTTCACCTTATCGTGTTAATTCAGATGAAAGTGCTGTATTGGACTGAAGCCATCTAACCACCAATAATTCTATTTTATGACATCATCCAAGTTTCATAGTTTTGGCTTTGTTTCCTATTGAAAAAAATCCTCCAAAAGAAAAATTTTCCAGTAGTTTAGGTTTTGTTTTACACTGCTAGCCATTAATTACTTCAGGTTCCAAACTGGGCTCTGGTTCCCTCTCCCCTAATCAGTATCTTCCTGTGGCCAGTTTCATTGAGACAGACTTGTCTGTGGTATAAAAACAGCAGTGTTCTGGCCCGTGCTGTATTTCCAGTGTAGCTATTTGCCCAGCAGCACACCAAGGTGAAGGGCGGCGCAGACGCTGCCCCTCCACGCCCAGCAGAGCAGCTCTCAGTGCCTGGGCTGCACCAGCAACGCTCCACGTTGTCACTTCAAAGGACACAGCAACCAGAGCAAACCAGTGCTGGGGAAATGCCCAGAAGGGAGCACCTTGGGCATCACTTGCCTACTAAAGGCAGGCTGCCAAGGGCCTGCACACCACAATTTTAAAAAAAGCAGGAGATACAAGGCAGCCTTCCCTCTATGGAGGTCAGGGTCAGCAAAAGTACCTGAAAGAGCTTCAAGAGCGTATCAGCTCCTTTGGCAGCGGCGTGTCCACTTTGAGTTCTGTCTCTAGACAGCATTGCAGAAACTACCAGCAGGAGCCTCTCCTCCTTCCTGCAGCTGGCTCCAGGGCCATCCTCAGTCCTTCCTCTCCAGCTCTCAGATACGGTGCTGTGGGTGAGCTGCAGCTGTGCCTCACAGGCATCACAGCACTAACCCAAATGATGTGGGGGCTGCTCCCACCTTTCCAGCTATTCCCTCCAGCTGCTGAATGCTGAGATGCCTCCACATTTCAGCAGAGGTAACTTTTGTAGCTTTTCACGATAACAGAGGGGCTAGAAAAATACCTTAAGAAAAAAACCCAATCAAAACTCTCCACTACAAGGCCCACAAACCTGTGATTTGAGCTGTGCTACAGGCATGTATTGCCCTGCAGCAGGCCAGTCTGTCTTTATGCTAACAAGGGTGTTGCTGTAACATACCCAGCAAGCTGTCGGGGTTTCAAAAATACAGCCCTTGACTTTATATTAGAATCACAAAATCAGAGAATCCTCCAACTTGATGTAGCACCATTCACCACCACTCTGTGGGCCCAGCCATACAGCCAGTTTTTAACCCAGCAAAGAGTGCACCTGTCCCAGTCGTGGACTGCCAGCTTCTTCAGGAGAATGCTGTGGGAAACAGTATCAAAGGCTGACTACACCCACAGTCTTTCCCCCATCCACCTAGGCGGGCTACCTGGTCATAAAAATATCACGCTGCCTAAGCAGGACCTACCTTTCCTAAATCCATGCTGGCTGCGCTTGATCTTTTGGTTGTCCTCTATGTGTCACGAGATTGAACTCAAGTTAATCTGATCCATAACCTTCTCTGGCACTGAGGTCAGGCTTACAGACCTCTACTTCCCAGGATTCTCCTTCCAACACTTCTTGTAGGTGGGTGTCACATTGGGCAGTTTCCAGCTGGGACTTTTCCGGTTAACCAGAACTGGTGACAAATGATGGAGAGTGGCTTTTTTNACCTGGCCCCACAGACTTGTGAGTGTTTACATGGCACAACTGGTCACTAAATACTTCCTCCTGGATTGCATGGGGCCTATTCTGCTCCCTGTCCCTGTCTACCAGCTCAGGGGCTGATTGCCCAGAGGGTAACTGGCCTGTCTGTTAAAGACCGAGGGAAAGAAGGCATTAAGTACCTCAGCCTTTTCTTCACCCTTGGTGACAATTTTACCCCCCATGTCCAATAAATGATGGAACTTCTCCTCATTCTGCCTCTTGTTGTTAATTCACTTGTAAAAACACTTTTTAGTATCTTTCACAGCAGTGGCCAGATTGCGTTCTAGCTAAGCTTTTGCCTTGTAATTTTTTTCTACATGACCTAATGACATCTTTGTGCTCTTCCTGGGTTCCCTGCTCCTTCTTCCAGTCTTTGTCCTGAGTTCCAGTGAAAGCTCTCTGTTCAGTCAGGCCAGTCTTCTTCCCCACCAGCTCTTCTTTCAGTACATGGGGATGGCCTGCTTCTGCATCTTTAAGATTTCTTAAAGTATATCCAGCCTTGCTGGACCCCTTAGTTACTAAGGACTGATTCCCAAGGGCCTCTCTGAACCAGTGTCCTGAACAGGCCAAAGTCTGCCCTCTAGAAGTTCAAGGCAGAGGTTTTGTTGATCCCTCTCCTTACCTCACCAAGAATCAGAAACTATCATTTCGTGATTCTGTGGTTGAAGGCTGTCTTGAGCACAGCATCTCCCACCAGCCCTTCTTTGTTTGTAAACAGATCTAGTTGGGCACCACCCCTTGTAGCCTTACTTACCAGTTGTGTCAGGAAGCTCTCTTCTGCACACTCCAGGACTGCCCTCTCTCCTCTGCTGGAGTTTCCAGGAGACATCTGGCAAGTTAAAGCCTCCCACAAGAACATGGGCCAACAATCGTGAAACATCAGGCAGGCACTTATCAAATAGTTCATCTGCTGCCTCATCCTCGTTGGGTGGTCTGTAACAGATTCTCACCAGGATTTTTGCTTTGCTGGCCTTCCCTCCCTGATTCTCACCCACAGGCACTCAACTTTATCATCACTATCCTTGGCTCTGCACAAAATAAACACTCCCTAATGTACAGAGCCACCCCGCTGCCTCTGCTTCCTCGCCTGTCTCTTCTGGAAAGCTTATAACCATCATTGCAGCACTCCAGTCACACACGTCACCCCAGCACCTTTCTGTGAGGGACACTGTGTCATGGCTCTCCTGCTGCACAATGGCTTCCAGCTCCTCCTGTTTNAGCACTAACCCAAATGATGTGGGGGCTGCTCCCACCTTTCCAGCTATTGCCTCCAGCTGCTGAATGCTGAGATGCCTCCACATTTCAGCAGAGGTAACTTTTGTAGCTTTTCACGATAACAGAGGGGCTAGAAAAATACCTTAAGAAAAAAACCCAATCAAAACTCTCCACTACAAGGCCCACAAACCTGTGATTTGAGCTGTGCTACAGGCATGTATTGCCCTGCAGCAGGCCAGTCTGTCTTTATGCTAACAAGGGTGTTGCTGTAACATACCCAGCAAGCTGTCGGGGTTTCAAAAATACAGCCCTTGACTTTATATTAGAATCACAAAATCAGAGAATCCTCCAACTTGATGTAGCACCATTCACCACCACTCTGTGGGCCCAGCCATACAGCCAGTTTTTAACCCAGCAAAGAGTGCACCTGTCCCAGTTGTGGACTGCCAGCTTCTTCAGGAGAATGCTGTGGGAAACAGTATCAAAGGCTGACTACACCCACAGTCTTTCCCCCATCCACCTAGGCGGGCTACCTGGTCATAAAAATATCACGCTGCCTAAGCAGGACCTACCTTTCCTAAATCCATGCTGGCTGCGCTTGATCTTTTGGTTGTCCTCTATGTGTCACGAGATTGAACTCAAGTTAATCTGATCCATAACCTTCTCTGGCACTGAGGTCAGGCTTACAGACCTCTACTTCCCAGGATTCTCCTTCCAACACTTCTTGTAGGTGGGTGTCACATTGGGCAGTTTCCAGCTGGGACTTTTCCGGTTAACCAGAACTGGTGACAAATGATGGAGAGTGGCTTGGCAAGCTCTTCCACCAGCTCCCTCAGTGCCCTCAAGTGAATCCCACCTGGCCCCACAGACTTGTGAGTGTTTACATGGCACAACTGGTCACTAAATACTTCCTCCTGGATTGCATGGGGCCTATTCTGCTCCCTGTCCCTGTCTACCAGCTCAGGGGCTGATTGCCCAGAGGGTAACTGGCCTGTCTGTTAAAGACCGAGGGAAAGAAGGCATTAAGTACCTCAGCCTTTTCTTCACCCTTGGTGACAATTTTACCCCCCATGTCCAATAAATGATGGAACTTCTCCTCATTCTGCCTCTTGTTGTTAATTCACTTGTAAAAACACTTTTTAGTATCTTTCACAGCAGTGGCCAGATTGCGTTCTAGCTAAGCTTTTGCCTTGTAATTTTTTTCTACATGACCTAATGACATCTTTGTGCTCTTCCTGGGTTCCCTGCTCCTTCTTCCAGTCTTTGTCCTGAGTTCCAGTGAAAGCTCTCTGTTCAGTCAGGCCAGTCTTCTTCCCCACCAGCTCTTCTTTCAGTACATGGGGATGGCCTGCTTCTGCATCTTTAAGATTTCTTAAAGTATATCCAGCCTTGCTGGACCCCTTAGTTACTAAGGACTGATTCCCAAGGGCCTCTCTGAACCAGTGTCCTGAACAGGCCAAAGTCTGCCCTCTAGAAGTTCAAGGCAGAGGTTTTGTTGATCCCTCTCCTTACCTCACCAAGAATCAGAAACTATCATTTCGTGATTCTGTGGTTGAAGGCTGTCTTGAGCACAGCATCTCCCACCAGCCCTTCTTTGTTTGTAAACAGATCTAGTTGGGCACCACCCCTTGTAGCCTTACTTACCAGTTGTGTCAGGAAGCTCTCTTCTGCACACTCCAGGACTGCCCTCTCTCCTCTGCTGGAGTTTCCAGGAGACATCTGGCAAGTTAAAGCCTCCCACAAGAACATGGGCCAACAATCGTGAAACATCAGGCAGGCACTTATCAAATAGTTCATCTGCTGCCTCATCCTCGTTGGGTGGTCTGTAACAGATTCTCACCAGGATTTTTGCTTTGCTGGCCTTCCCTCCCTGATTCTCACCCACAGGCACTCAACTTTATCATCACTATCCTTGGCTCTGCACAAAATAAACACTCCCTAATGTACAGAGCCACCCCGCTGCCTCTGCTTCCTCGCCTGTCTCTTCTGGAAAGCTTATAACCATCATTGCAGCACTCCAGTCACACACGTCACCCCAGCACCTTTCTGTGAGGGACACTGTGTCATGGCTCTCCTGCTGCACAATGGCTTCCAGCTCCTCCTGTTTGTTACTGCGTGCATTGGTGTAGAAGCACGCCAGCTGAGCTATCGATTCCACCCCAGCGCTGGCATGCTGCCCCTAGGCCCATCTCTAGTGAGCCTGGTCTTACCTCCCTCCCCCTTCCAAGCCAGTTTAAAGGCCTCTCAAATAACCACTACCAACCCATGAGCTAGAATCCATTACCCCTTTTAGCCAGTGAACCCCATCTGTCTCCAACAAGCCCGATGCCACATGAACCAACCCATGACTGAAAAAGCCAAAATGCCACCAATGGTACAAGTCTTAAAGCCACATGATGAGGTGGGTTCTCCTGTTACTCCTACAGCCAACTGGCAATAACAAAGGTCACTGTCACAGCAAACTTTAGAAAAGCATCCAAAATATCTCTGGCAATACTGTCTGGCTTCATTCACCGCAAATTTGATTGACCAATATTTATCAGCCACCAATAAAGCTGTCTGAATCTGCATATAATCCGTATCAAATTCCAGTCTGGCAGAAAAAAAGACAACACTAATTTGCAAGGAAAGGAGCAGTTTGAATCATTAAACAAAAGAAAAACTGTGCACGCTCAGAAAACCATTATGCAAAGTCACCCAGGATAGGCATGTGTTCAATAATAATAATGGCTGTTCCTAAGACACAAACAGAATTGTCAATAGAAGTTGATACCAGCTCAACCTTACCTATATGACAGATGAGTTAAAATAATTTTTTTTAACAGTTTATACGCATTCCAATATATAAGTGTCACTCAGAAGATATTAGCTGGAAGTGTCTTTAAGAATGGCAAAAATCTGTTATCCAGATTATGGAAAAACAGGTGCTTTTATATCCATTCGTTTTAGTACAGTTTCTAGAAATGTCATTTAGAAATGTCTTTATTTAAATTATAGCCAAACCTCAGAAATCTGACTTCCATCAGATGGATAAAAATTTGGCAGTATTTTTCATTTCTCAGGATATATTAAACATTAGGATTTGCACTGCTGAGATCAAATGTTCTTACAAGGTAGAAGATGAAGTACCTCAGATACTCTGGGATGTTACCACTGACTTTTCTTGGTGGAGCAGCAGGAAGTCAGGCTGCTGTCTCCATGGAAGATGCTGCTGGCAGCTACTGCTCGACTGCCACCAGCTCCTGAAGCGCTTTCCTCCATCACTCCCTGAGAGCTGCAGTTGTCACCTTTCTTGGAAAGCTTTGAGCAGCTCAAAGGCACAGGACATACAGAAGTGGTCAAGAGTGTTAATTGATCTGGCTGGGGGACAACGGGAGCTGGTTGAATGTTTTGGCTTTCTGCAATTGCAAAGGAAAGTTGCAGGCACGTGGATCTGGCTGCCTGATCTCCTGTGGTGTTCTGGAACGGAGCTGTGTGCTCATGCAAGCTGCAAAGCAAGGCAGAAATCTACTGCAACTTACCATCGTGTATGGTTTGTCACGTATCAGTGCTGCCAGAGTTTGTATTTCAGCTTTTCAATGTGCAGAATAAGGTTTTCGAGAAAGCCCTGCCTCTACTTACAGACACAAATTTTGATGAGAGGTCAAGACCAACCAACTTCTTGGAACAGCAACAGAAGCCAACAACTTTAGGAGAGTGGTTTTAAGTGCCAACACTGCTCTCGCATTTCAGGGTCCCTGAATATCTAAAGCTTTTTGGAAAGCCAAGTCCTGAGCTTTTCTAATGCTCCCCATTCCGTGTACTGTTTGATCAAATCTATCTTATTTTGCTTAAGAGTAAACCATGCACAATACAAAACACTGACGCAAATTATAGGCAAAATAAATATTTTATTGGTTTAATATACACTTTTTAAAGAAATCAGCCCTTTTGTGTCTTCCTAACACAATTTAAAATTTTATAAACTTTTTCATATAATATTGTAATATTTGAAACTATTTTTGATTAAAGACCTTGACATAGTGTGAAGAGTTTTAGTAGATGGAAAAGGCAAAGGAGTAAAGAGAGTTCAAGCGCAGCCAAAAGGGATATTACATATCCACTAAATGTCTATTTGACCACATAAAAACTCCAATGACTTCCAATTTGCTCCACTGGAACAACTGGATGTTGACCAGGCTGACTGAAAATACACTTTGTGAGGGATGGAGAAGGAAAAGAGATTTTTTTTTCCATTTTCCCGATAATATAAGCAAGGTCATTCATGCATTCCAAGTTGCAAATCCTAATTGCTTTTGGAAGATAGTATTTTTATTGCATTTTGGTTAATATGAAGCAGAACTTCTCTTGGTATGACTGCGAGTAGTCAACCAAAAAAAACCACCCCAGTGCTTAAATAAGGCACTTTCCTATAACGGGATGAGCAAACAGTAAGGAAGCAAACAAAATTAGTTGAAAGTTGTCTTCTACACAAAGATAAGGCTTTCAGTGTCAGAACTTTAAGTAGTTTTAAGAGTAACCTCATGTCATTCTACCACTCTGCTAATAGTAACCGCCCCAAGAATTAACAGCAATTTGTATAACAGGATTGTTTCCTTCTTTTGAAGTGGCACTAAGTAACAGCAGTGGAAACCATTATTGGTTATTTCAAGCTCTTAAAGTGGATCAGTTATTGCACAATAAATACCTCATAGAGGTCAGTGTTTTGGGAGGGGTTGTTGTGGGTTTTTTCTATTTTTTTTAAAAAAAGCTAGGCTGAATGTGTATGTGTTATTTATAAATTGGTTACGTCTGGAAATCTTCAAGTTTCATGATGCATCATTAAGAAATTAGCTACATAAAAATTTACAACAGGGACATACAAATAAATACAAAACCTTTCAGAGTGACACAATTTTGCTGATGCTTTAAGGAAAGTAATGTTAAAGTGTCTAAGTCCTTACAGATGAACTCAAGGAAAGGTCCACCTCGGAGAACCAAGCGCCAAGCACAGCAGCCCATCTCAGCAGCTTTAACACTTCCTGAAGCAAAACCAACTTGACACTTTCACCAGTGGGTGCTGCCCAAAACAGAATCCCACGCACTTCCAACTAAATCCAACCTTAGAGAAAAAAAAGGAAGATGAAGACCTAAATTAGATTTTTGGAAGTCCGTTCGTTATGTTTAAGTATGTATTTTGATACTATTCCTATCTAAGGCAGGCAAACTGCAGAAATCCTCTTGCAAGATGCATTCACATAAAAAGTCATCACAGAGCCCACTGAAACTAAAAGTCAAGGACCACTCTATGAAAGCTGACAGTAGAATGGACCAAACTACAAACCAGCTGATTTTCCACATCTATCCAGGAGTATCAGTATTCTCTGTATTTAATGAACTTCAGTTTTGATCACTTATGTTTCAAGGGGAAAATGCAAACAAAGCAAGGTTTAAGTTAGCAACGGTATTTAACACAACTGAAATAAAAATAAAATCTGGCTCTTGCAGATCCCCAAAGATTACCTGTAGTACCAGTTTCATGGCTGTATATCTTGTTTTGCAGTTGCGGATCTGCTTTGGGGTGATACAGCTGCTAACAATCCACTTACTATTTCTCTTCTTATTTCACCAACAATAGATTCCTTGATCTGAAAGGGATTAGCCAAAGTTTAAAGGTTAGTCATTTATATAACCAATGGATAAAACTAAATGATATTGCAGATATCTTGACACTACCAACATGCACCACCAAAAAGTCAACTTTCAAAAGTGTGAATGGAAAAACATTAGAAGAATGGAAAAGTAACTGTAAGTAATTTTGAAGTTCTTGCAACTTGTATAAATGAAAACCAAACTAGTTCTATATTTCCAGATGGTAAATATATTTATGTTTTACACTTAGTATAACTGGTTTTATGCTAAGAAAAGAATGTATTTCAACTATGCAAAGTTCTGGAAAAAAAAAAAAAAATTAGGATATATACATCAAAAGCATCCCATGCACTACTTTTTGACAAGTTGTTATTCTCTTGAAAAGGAAGGCAGGACTGATCTCCTTCGCAAATGGATAACACAGTAGAACAGGTCCAAGTCCATGAACATAAGCTGTTGTTTTCAAATAATTCAAAAGGAGACATCCTAATTGCATATTTTCAGCAGGAAAGACAGAGAATTTCAACAGTTGCTCACTGGGCCACTGGGGTTTAATCTATGCCAGTGAAGGCTATTTTTCACAGGACTGTGACAAAGCATTTACCCATTAAGTTTTATTTAAAACACACCTAGGAATTTCTAGCAGCAGGCATGTGAGTTTGGCTGAGGCTACAACAAAAAAAGAGCAGAGCACTGATAGGTACAGTAAAGAAAACACAGAGAAAAGAAGGCAAAACACAGTTCTACTAGAGCCTATTATGCTGGAAAGGAGGAGGGCATGACAAAGAAAAACAATATAGGCTTCTTGCAAGTACAAGAAATCTTTGGCACCAACACATTTTTTGAACTGTCTTCAGGAGGGACAAGTCAAATGCAGTTCCAAGGACAGAGGAGGACAACAACTGTGAGAGGGTGCAGAGGGGTAAGAGCCACAGCCTGGCCCAGGGTCACATACAGAAGCACTCAGCATCCCAGTTAAGCAACACATTTTTCTTTTTCATGTTAGTCTCCCCTTTTCCTGGTGCGTCAAAAGGATTAAGCAACAACGTCAGAAGGGTGGCAGCAGCATTAGCAGCAGGTTATTTATCCCTTGTTCTCTTTGGCAGGCAATTCAATCTCTAAACCATTAGTGTGGCAAAGTTCCTTGTTTCATTACTACTTTGCATCAAGGAGAAATTCAGAGACTATACTATTATTGGGAAACAGGTTTCCAGTTGGGTTGTTTGCTGATTACCAGACAAAAGAAAAGCCATTGTGTAATAGTGCCTGTTTCACCAACAGCTGAAAGCCCAGAGGACGTCTATGCTGATGCACACACTGCTGTACAAACCTTTAGAACCACTGTCAGCATAGTAAGGACTTTGGGATTTAGAAATGTAGGCACAGGGAAACCTGCACACAGCACCCCAACTGTCCAGCAGGCATAAGAGAGCCCCCAGTGCTCTCTCCAGCTTTCTTCTTCAGTATCTCATGGGGTGGGTCTGTGAGTATGCTACAAAACAGTCATTCTGTACCCTTCTCTCAACAGACAGACAAAAATAAACCTCACTTTCCAAAAGAAAGCTCATAAAAGCTTCCCAAATTAGCAAGTAAATGATCTAGTATGACAGACAGACTTGTAACAAAGTCGAGACTGGAAGCAAAGCAGCTCCTGTTCTATTCTCAGCACTTCCAACAGCTTCTGGCTTGACCTTGACTATTTGAGCCCTCTGCTTCTCACCTTCCTGTCTGGATGACAACAAGGCCACCCTCCACTGCCTCTTTTCACAGCCTCTGCTTCCTCCCCCCTCCAGACTCAGCAAGGTCACTCCTGTGTGGCGAGCGCAGCACTGACTCCTGCAGTGACTCAGTACCACACGTGTGTCGTGACAAATGCCCAATATTTGCCTTTTTCATTATACATGATTTAGGGCAAGGTGCACCTTCTATTTGCTCTGCAGAGGGCACAGCCCACTGCCAAGGCTTCCTCTGTACAAAATGAATGCTCCATCAATTATTTTTAGCAAGTGAATGAAAAACTGATCATTTGAAAAATGAGAGAATCACTCCTTTATGCTACATTTACTATGTTGAGAGAACACCAATACACAGTATCACACTCATTTTTACAACAGTAAACCAATGACGTCTCTTCCTAGGAAAGAATTACCATTACTGCAATATTATGTTGCTGCTAAATAAAGAACTGAGAGTGAAGTGCACCACCGTGGCAAATCTGGAGACTGGTGTTCTTCACCTACTAATGAAAAATGGGAATGAGACTTTTCACAGTGCTTATACTTCTGATCTTGAAGTACATTTTCTATTGTTTCCTACTCTATTTTCTTCCCATGCCACTTCTTCATGGCAGCAGCTGGTGAGATTTTATGCTCAAGATAGTAAGATGAGGAACACAACACCTGCACACAGGAACAACCTACAGACATTTTGAGGGATGTTGAGCTAATATGGATTTGAATGAAAAATGGAAAAGGGATGACTCTCTGCCAGACCATCTCTGTCCCATTAAGACTCATTACAGCCTCTTAAAGCAGATGTTGACAAGAAAATCATACATTTCCTTAAGGTGTAACTTCATTAAATGTCATTTTTAATGAAGAACTGCTAGCAAAATCAGAACTTCCATTGCTCTTACACAGAAAGATCTTTAAACTAGCACATCTTTTAAACTGGAGAAAAGCAGAGTGAGAGGGCCTGGTGGCCCTCCTAGTGACACTGTGACTTACACAAGTCAAGCAGTAAGTACCTCCTGTGATAATACTGTGGAGGCCAGGCTGTATTTCATCAAGAGAGCTACTGTTTGCTATTTTAACTCTTCATGCTGCTGAATGTTTTTCCGTGGGAGTTAGTCCATTAATTCCAAAAGTTAACACCATGGGTTTTTTTCATGGAACAAATAGTTACAGGTCAAAGTTCCCAGGCATTACAGCCCACCAGGGGTATCACACCCACTGCCTGGCTCCTCTCTCCCCAACACAAGGTCACGCAGCTACAGAGAATGGGAGGAATAAGCAAGGGTTTAATACTTGTGAGCGCATACATCAAGAATGCACCCTACCAGATTTCTGTCTTTTGACAATGAAAGTGGAATTCCTTTTCTAACAACAGGCCCATTTAAGCAAGGCATTATATCAATTTACGTGCTGTTTTAACTCTTATGAAATAATTAAGATTTTCCTGATATGTGTTTAATATCATGTTCAGGCTCTGCAAAATCTACCAGGTGCTTTGAGCCAGTGCATCTCCACTCTAACCTGCAAAACTGCTTAGGCTGAGAATCTTGAGTTGATCTAGAACCCACTGCCAATGAAGTTAAACTGAGGGACAATCTCTCTGTGTGCTCAAATATTCACAGAGTGAGTCAAGCTTGGTTGTTTGCTGACTACTCATCTTTGAATAGTAGCCTCTCAGTTCAGAGTGGATTCTTTCAGCATTACAATGTCCTCAGTGCCACACAACCCAAATAACAATCTCTGTGCGAAGAGTACACATCTTTATTGGCTATCAACTAATGAAGCTAAAGGGCAACTTTCACAGAGGCTAACCTCAGAAAAAATATTGACTGAAATAATTCTGTTATTTGAGTTCAGCTCACTTTTTTTTGTCTCTGTTGCTTTTGCAGTACTTTTGAATTACAGTTCTTCCTATCTCAGTTTCTCCTTTTGCAACCTTCTACCATGACACCACTGCCCTGACACATGGATTTTTACAGACAGCCTGGAAACAAAGACCACATCCTGACTTCACTGAAGAATCAGAAGCACAGTGCAAGGTGTGCTAAATATCTCATGTGCAAGTCTTCTGATGAGTGGCCTGCATCTCATCCATTTCAAAGACAAAGCTAAGGTAAAGCTGGTTCCAATTATCCACAGCCTCAACACAAGCAGACCTGGAAGGTACCACGGCATTACAGCCTGGCCTGTTGTACATTTCTAAGAATGACATCTTACCTAGTCTTCAGTGGTCTATGGCAGAGCCATACAAAAGCTTCAAGGGACAAGCTAAAGGCTAAGGGTCCAGTAACCCTCGGCTAAAGGCTAAGTGGTCCCTCCCTTGTGAAGAAGGGGGAATAAAATCCAAGTTCTTGATTCCCATTTCTGTATTCAGAGCAAAGTTTGCTCCACTTTTTCACAGGCACTTCTTTTCAGAACAAGTAGTTTCTTTGGTTTCCTTTCCCTATTTATATTACTTGCCAGAGAGCTCTTCTGTCATGCCACTAACAAAACACATATCTTTAGTCGTGTTTCTTAGCTTGGCTCACAGGAAAAATAACCAAGCACTCCTTACTTTCACTGACTGCCAATAGAACTAGTCCAATAGGATTGGTCCAAAATCACTCTTAAAACTTTGAAATAACTTCCCACCTGCCTTCAGCTTGTTTCACTTACATTCCTATAGTCCTTAGTGGTTGGAGTAGAGGCACTGGGAAAGTATGCTTAACATTTACTACAGCATTGTCTCAGAAACATTATTTCACCACTCAAATGAACTCCAGTTTGGCATTTTAGCAAGCAAACATGACAGAAATTTTCACTTGGGAATCTGAAATACTGCTGCTTAACCAAATAGTAGAGACAGCAAGTTTCTTCACAGCCATACCTAGCTATTAATTTACATGCTAACCCCTACCACTGAAAAAACGTCCACTGCTTTGCACATAAGCACAGCTGTGGCTCCAACACCTAGTGACATGTTCTGACCTTTCAGACACAGCACAGGAACAGTACAGAGCCTTGGCTGGAGAAAACCTCGGTGGGCAGGAGTTACAGCCAGCCTTGTCTTTAGGTTTCAGTAAACTCAGACCAAACATCCCAGATCTCAGCCCCTCCTTCCTCACCTCCCGTATGACTTGTTGCAGCTCCTCCTGCTCCACCGCTTTGTGGATTTCATCAACTGAAGGCATGAGAGGGACTTTTTCAAGTTTGTGCTCCACCTCTGGCTTGGAGTCTGCAAGCTCCTCAGAGCTTTCCACTGGCTGTCCAGTGCCTGCTCTCACTGGGGGAGTTGGTGTTAAGGCAACAGAGGCTCGGTACAACTTCTTGCTTTGACTCTTAGCTTTTCTGCCTGTGTGACCAGAGCACACTGAAGAGGAATCCGAGTTTCCATGGGAGAATACCGACTCTGTACCCTCTGCTGGGAGAGTTTCCAGTCCAAGCTCTCCCAGTCCTAAACCCAGTTCAGACTTCAGAAATGACTGCTCTCGAATAAGCTCAGAGACCTAAGGATTCAGAAAAGAAACAGTCCCAAAAAAGCATACAAAAAGTCACATACAGACATAACTATGTTTTCTTGCTATTTATTTAATCACTTACTCATTCCCTCCATGTAACAAATACAGCTATAAAATAAATATATCCTTTGCCTTTATGACTGCAACAAAGAGGATCATGAAAAGGAATGTGCCTTTTTAAAGCCAACATAAATAAAAATTGTGGCTCTTCCCCAAGCCACTGACTTTTGCAATATGTATACATCTTGCCAGGGCCATTGACAGAGACACATGTAAGGGCTTGATTTTCGTTTGTTTGTTCTTTCCTTTCTGCGGTTTTTGAACTACTTATTTTCAGTAGCAGAAAATGCACAGAAATATAAAAAATAATTTTCCCTAGAAAATTCATGAGGTAGTACCACCATTTGTATCAACTAAATGAAAAACATCTCACTTCTACATATTCCTCTTAAAAGCTAACAAGACTCTACAGGCACTTACACCTACAGTTAAATCTGCTTAAGGAAAATTGCAGCTGTTTTCAACGAAGCTATTTAAGGGAGTAAAGTATTTCTAAAGTTATGTGTCAAATTAATCTCCTACAACCTATTTTAAAGTAAAGCCTTCCTGGATCTTTTCATTAATAAAACAGAGTACACAACAATTACTTACTGGTTCAATGACGTTCAATGGAGAAGGACAAGACAGATTATCAGCACTTCTGCTTCCATACATACCCTGAAAAATTAAGTGAAGTTAATGCACTTAGGACTTTTTTGGAGCTCTCAGAAGCTAGTATATAAACATGCTGCATCTCAGACAACTTTCTGTAAAACCAGAAAGTTAGAAACAGGAAGCAGAGCTGGTTGGATAAAGTTTATTTCAGTCATTTTTAAAGCTGGCCCTCTTCTATAAAAGGATGTACAAATAGAAAGATATTTATAAGGTTCAAAGAATGCAAGTTTGGCTTGAGATCACACTAATACCATATTTTCCTGTTCTTGGGTTTCAATTTTTTTCCCCATGACAAAATACTGAAGAGGAAGATGTGGCCTGTGCATGTGCTGCTTCTACAGAAGATTGGCTAAGAAAGAGAAATGAAATCCAGGAAGAACATATGATACTTTTTGTCTGTGCTTCTTTTGTTTGCCATTGCAGCAGAAAAAATGAGGAACAGTCTTCTGCTTAGTGAAAATAAGAGAAAGTATATTGCCATGCCACCAATAAACACAGACAAATGCCTTTTATCCCCCTTCTTCTGCTTTTGGGGAGTGTTTGTGGGAGCAGAGCTCCTCCCACTGTTTGTCAGGGAGCCATGTGTTCATCTGAAGGAGCTAGAAGATGCAATGGAGGAAAAAACTCATGACAACGACATTTTCCCCGTTTTTTTTGTTTGTTTGGGGGTTTTGTTTGTTTGGGTTTTTTTGTTGTTTTTGGGTTGGGTTTTTTTACCCCCATGGATTGGCAAGGCTAAAGACAAAGCACACTGTTTCTTGGGAGAGAAACACTGTGAATGTCTCATCTCTCTGCCCTCATCTCTCAAGAAAATCAGTGTAGGAGAGCTCCAGAAAGCCCATCACCATCCTCCAAGGATTTTAGACATAAGCCCTAGCTGCCAAAACTGTGAAAATTCAGGGTCATGAAGAAGAAAAAGAAGAAATCACTGACAAAAGAGGTCTGCCTTTCTCAGCCCTAAAACCCCACAAGGTACGTATTGATACGCATTAACACAAAGGAAGTCACACACCTTTTCCCCAAGACAAAATAGTGACTGAAAGTGAGAAAATATGACCCCTGATAATACACACAGCATCAGTAGATTCCCAAGATTCCATTCCCACTCTAAGAGTTTTAACAGTTATGAGTGATTATTTGTCCCAGTTCATTGTGGGAGGGTTGGACTAGATGATCTTAAAAGGTCCCTTCCAACCCCAACTATTCTATGATTCTGTGATGAACATTACATTGAGAAAACACATAATGTTGCTGCAAAACTAATACTTACTATGTGTGTCTGAGGTCTGTAAGGTGAAGACATGTGCAGACTTCTGAGCTGGTCTTCCAAGGCAAGCAGACGTTCTTCCAGCTGCATCTCCAACTCCTGCAGCTCCATGCGGACGGACTTCCTCAGGCTCTGCAGCTGATCAGCTTCGAATCTACGGCAAGGCCACCACAAAAAGAACAAAAGCATTCACTGCACTCAGCTGCAAAGAGCTGACTGAGCAGCACAGTGCCACAAGTAAAGGACTTCAGACAAGGCAATTCAAACCAGAACACAGAAAAGTTACCTGAATGCCTACATGGCACAGAAGTCTTTGACCATTTATAGAAAGTATGTATCAGTCCATAGAAAACACAAAACATAGCGTACCACAGAACATTCTCCAAAATTTTAAGCTTTAAATGCAGAAGAAATCAGCATTTCTACACATATCAAATCAAATGCAATTTAAAACTGATAAGAACAAGCACCACAGAGTAACACAGTAATTACATGTTACTTCTCCCATGTGGTTATAGATTCCCCAGCACTCACAGCTACATTTTGGCCAGGAAGCCACTGTCTAAGGCAGCCAACTGATTTCAAACATGTTTACTTTTAAAGTGATAGGCCAAGAGCTGATTCAACTAAACTAAATATATAATCAGTTTCAAAAATTGTTCCAGATCTGCTGCTACTGCAACTCCTGGCGAGCACAACCACATGGAGCCAGAATATGAATGCCATCTGTAGCATGCTGAGTAGCCACTGAAAGTTGGAAAAGCATCTGAATGCTACAGTGATCATTCTTTATTTACATCTATAAAGACAGGAGTGATCTAAAAATCCAATCTTTAAGACTTTTTCCCCTTCAAGTATCCTATGAAAACAACCCTTAAAATCTGCAGCTGTAGAATCCCTTTGGAGAAAGGATTCAGAAAAAAAATTAATTACTGAGAAACAGGGATTGGAAGAAACAAAGAGTAAAAAACCTCTGGAATGAAGATTTATAAAGAAAAGAGTAAATAAGATTTTGGCAAAAACTCATCTCCATCCCTTTCAAATTGAAAGTAATAGATTTCTTGCTGATTTCAAGGGCAGTAACACATTTTCTGATATGCCAGAGTATTTTCTCTTTTTTTTTTTTGTTTTTAGAAAGGATTATCCTACCTCTCCTCCTCTGTCATGTGCTGATAAACTGTGGTCTGTTGACGCAACATAGTCAATTCCAAATCCATCATTTGGGTTCTGAATAAATTCAGATTTCTCCTCACCACTTGTAGCTCCTGAAAAGTATTCTGGGGAAATAAAAATATAATAATGAATTACATGGGAAAATGAATTAAAGTCAGTTTGGATCCTGTAACCACATTTGTCCAGATGAGCCCTTTAAGTTAACAGCACCTCAGCAACTTCAGCATATAATGGAAGCTGCATGTTGTGCCTTCACAGTGACTCAAGAAAACAGCATTTTCAGCTGTATCATACAAGCAAACACATGAAAGTGTATTAATTCCTTTTTAACATTATTTGCAGGAATCTCTCTCTTGAGAACAAAGACAGGGAATTGCCCAAAGTTAGCACCATCTGTAACACATTTAGGATGTCTCTTTGTATTTTATTTTGACTCAGTACCACACCGTAAACAAGGTCACTTACTTCGTAGAGAGGTAGAATGGATGATCTCTGAGTAGTGTAACCAGTGGCAGCTGAAAGATCCTGACCCCTCATCACTGGGTACTAGGAGGAAGAAACAAACAATTTGAAATGGGAAAGGCATCCTCTTAAACACACAGACACTCCAAAAGCAGCCACTGTTAAAACACAGCCTTTCTGGCACTGAGATTTCCACGATCCATGCAAATACTCTGTTACAAATAGGCAACCTTACAAAATGGCAGCACCACCTCCTCACTGACATGTGCACCAAAGCTCAGCAACGCCAAGTGTGCTGCTGGTGAAAAGCCAAATTAATCCTGTCTAACACAGTGAGCAGAGATAAAAACTTTTTCTGCACAAAGCATTTTATGCTTGAAGACTTAGTAGTCTCAATTGTCTCAGCTAATGATAAAAAGAACAATTCCAAAACCAAAACTGAGCAAATTAAACTGTGTCCCATTTTGAAATCACGATTATAGTCAAATTTGTCATGGGATTTTCTTCAGTTCTTAGTTTGGGGAATTTTTTGTTCATTTTGGTTTTTAATCTCACTATGTTGCCTACATCCAAAGACCCCAGCTTGCTAATGATGTCTGGCGAAAACAAGACTGGTGAAGAATTTCTGTGTGCATGTTGCAACAACATATGGAGCAAACAGATAAAATCCAGGGGTTTGTTACATGTACAGACACAGCACAACAAAGAACAGTGGAAACAGCAAAAATGTTTACCTTCTCAAACATGAAAAAGACAGCTTGTCCAATATAATTTTGAAAGAATTCAAAGGACTATTGATATGCCATGGAAAATCTGAAGCATGTTCATTCATATAGAGGAGTTTTGCTCCAACATGATCACATCAAGGGGATGGGTTTATTTTTTCTCTGCCAGTTTTCTCTGTTCCCTGTTCTATCAGCAACTTATCTTCTCCTCTTTATTCCTTCTTAAAATCGCAATCATATATTTAAACATCTCAACTTTTTCTTTAGCCATTGAGTATGCTTTTTTCCAAACTATCTCTACTGTAGGAAAAAGCAGGGAATGTATTTTCATACCAAACTCTGCTGTGAGGACCAAGCCCCCAGTATCAAACTAGTTGAGACAAAATATGCTGAACGAAGAACAAGTGGACTAAATGTTATTATCCCCTCCAATGCCTTTCTTTATTTTTTTAACTGACCCAGCCCAAGTTCTGGATGCAATACAGAGACTTCTTTTTCAGAAGGTTTAGTTAGCATGGTAGGTGTGGTAGAACTACTGAGCACACTAACTTTACACACATCAAGACTGCAATTGGTACACAAGAGACTTGTCTAGAGAAGGTTAAGTTCTGCAAACACTTTCTCCCAGGCACACCATGAGCACCACCTTGAGCAATGGTTGACTTTAAACACAGGTGACCACAGCTTTCTGCTGCAGAGCTGGTCACAGTACCAAATCTTGCTCTGAGAAGCAGGGCCAGCTGATAGAACCAAAGGAAGACTGGACTCACCTCTAACTTCTGACAAGTGGCAAAGTCAATAAAATAACAGGGGCCCAAAAAAGCCCACTGCAGCCTCCCACCTGCAATATGGTGCATCCAGGCGTATGTTTGCTCTTGGGTTAAATGCACAGAAATTTTAGGTCTACAACCGAATAGTATTCACATATTCATACATACGTGAGCAGAGTCTGTAACTGCTTTGCTCACACAGCCTCCTGCAGGAGCCTGCAGGATCCTAAGTTGGATCACTACCTAAAAAAACAGCAGAACCAGGATGGCAGAGGAGGAACAGCTGGCAATCAGGAGAGGAGGAGCAGAAGGTGCGGCAGAAATTGCTAAAATTTACGTGCTTGCATTCTCAAGCATTTCTTCTCTGCGTGATGAGATGGACAAAATTTCACATGCTCTGACAAAATCAACTCTTAATAAGAGACTGATGGTATCAAGAGCATGTTGGCTAGCTCCAGAGTTGTAAATGAAAAAGATTGGCATGAAACAGCACAGAAACACACAGAGATCAATCACTGACATCGTTATTGAAGCTTTGTGACTTGTAAGGAAAAAAATCCACATTTTTAACAGCTGTATGAGAAGTATGTCAAAGAGAAGAGAAATCAAAGGATTGACCAGACCCTTCTGTGATTCTATAAATATGCATTTTTAAATCTAAAGCTAATGATTCTCATCTTAAAATAAAATAATAGCTGATAAAGAGTACACTGTCCCTCCCTTCCGTCCAAGAATATCCATAAAAGCTAAAAAAATAAAAAAAAAAATACTGGAAAAAAAATCCAGTCTGGGTCAACTGCAACAAGAAAACATTAAATGTAAAAACTGGAGCATTGAAAAGATGATCATTGAATCACAGAATATACTGACTTGGAAGGGACCCACAAAGGTCATCCAAGTCCAACTCCTAGTCTTGCACAGGACAACCCCAAGACACCATGTGCCTGAGAGCATTTCCAAATGTTTCTTGAACTCCATCAGGCTTGGTGCTGTGACTGCCCTGGGGAGCCTGTTCCAGTGCCCAACCACCCTCTGGGTGAAAAACTTTTTCCTAATATCTAACCTAAAACTCCCACCTTTGAACACTTTAAACTTGCCTCTTTAAACAGAAGCTCCTAAAACAGTAGCAAATCAGACTTGAACAAAATATCTTTTTTTTCCTAATCTGTTGAACAACACAAAGGAATATTCAGGTTATCACCTTGGTTTGGTAAGGATAAAATAAGGAGCCCCTTTGTCCAGGGGCAAAACTAGGCTCCCCCTTACCTGCGAGAGGTTCTGCAGAGAGTTTCTGATATCATGTAGGACCCTGCGTAGCTGCATCTCCAGAGTGGAGGGTGGGTTCATGGCAGGAGGACGATGAGGAACTCCGTGCCTTGGATAGAAGGGACAGCTGAAGGGGGAAAGCATGGCACTGAAGGAAGAGCCAGAGATGCTTGGGACACTGTGGGTGCTGAGCGTCCGCATGTGCTCGCACAGTGGCCTGTCCTGCCACTCCGTGGGGAGGGAATGGAGGGAGCACGTGGACTGGGACATGGCTGCTGGTGTGTGCAGGGGGCAGCTCTGTACCCTGGTGGGACTGAGCTCCTCAGACAGGCTGCTGGGCCCAGCCTTCGGCACCTCTTTCTTGGAGGATGAAGGCGCAATAAACAGTGTGGATTTGCACACAGGATGGCTGGAGGCTGCCTCGTCCTCACTTCTGTCATTCTCAGATGCTGCTTCCTTGTTCTCCTCCACTCGTGTGTACTTGTAGGTGAACGAAGGAGGACTGCAGAGAGTCTCTTTTCCTGGAGTTAACTGAACATTCACAGAGGACACCACTTTCACTGGATTCAGCAATGCAGTTGGGAGAGACTGAGACCGCCTTAGAGGATAGCCCGATTCAGCAAACCAGAGTCTCTGCTTCCTCAGAAGATCTTTCGACTTAAGCAGAGTGCACCTGGCCTTGGAGTCAGGTGAGTTGATGATCCTCATCTCAGCTCTTTGCAAGGCAACCTGAACTCTGTCCACAGATGATGTGGAGAAGCCACCACCTTCCAGAGACTGCATCGACTTGAGGATATGGTGTGTGTGATACTGAGGAAACTCAAACACACTGCCTCCCTCCAGCAGGTCTGATCCTTTTTGCTCACTGGAAATGTCTTCCTCTTTAGAACTGACCTCTCCTTGGACTGTCTGTGATACATGAGATGACTTGCTTTCTTGTCCTTGATTTTGTTCAGTTTTACAGTCACTTAATTTTCTATCTTCACTCCTTCTGCTATCTGAAGATGCCCCTACCTTTCGTCTCTCTACTTGAGAGATAATATCCTCTTCATCATCGTCATAATCCTCCTCATCATCATCTTCCTCCTCCTCCTCCTCAAACTTATCAAAACAGGGCAGCTCCTTAGCTACTGGTGTCTTCTGCTCTTCACTGTGCGATGTCACAGTTGTTTCACTGTCACAGCTGTCAGCACTGCTTCCCATGCCCTGCAAAGACTCCTGAACCTAGAAAAGATATGAGACAGCAAAGGAGTGACTGTACTGGAGACTCAACTACTGCCTTCTCAGGAGTCAGGCCAAGAGTCCAAGAACACTTTCCTTGGGCATTGGGGTGGGGAGCAGAAAGAATAATGCACTTAGTGTGCAAGAAAAACAGTGAAGGAGAACAAAGAAACCATAGTATCAGATACATTGGGAGTACAATGAAGTACAGCACCAAAAGGAGCTTTGTATTTTTCTCAAGAGAAAATTCTTCACAGATTCCTTTGATTTGACAATAAATTCAATATTCAAATATTTGACAATATATTCAATATTCAAAATATTGTAAGAAGACTAGAAATGGAAAAAGAGTAAGAGCAAGAAGAATACAATGCTAGTATTTTAGGTAGTGATGACAAACAGATAGCTGGGTCATGGTACAAAGCATTTCCCATTTATAAAGGTTCACAACACTGAAATGAAGGGCAGCATTAGGAAATGTATACAGAGAAGTGACAAGAACTGCAGACTGTAGTGAAACTGTGTTACAGGACGACTGGGAAAGCCAGTCTGCCCATAAACTCAGCCTGTTTAATTAAAGAATTGTAGAAGACTGACAATATCACATTAGGATGTTATTCTCAGTTGAAGACCACATCTGGTACTATTAGCCCATCCTTCCTTTCTCCTGATACTTCTTCCCCTTTTCATTCTAAATCACAGTTTAAACCAGAGCACATAAATGAGAGAGTTGCTAATTTAATAGGTAACAAATGGCAGGAAAAGCATCTAAGAGAAAGGAAAAAAGAAGAGGTCTATTCTTGTAAAGCATATTCTTGAAGATGGCCTGACTGACTGCTGTATTTACAAGTGGACAAGACATTTCCCTAAGAGTATGTGGTATAAAGTACACTCTTGCAAGTTTACCATAGTTGATGCATGAACTAGAGATTTTCCCATCTCTACTTACTGCAGCTCTCGCTTCCATTAGGGAAGTAATTACTAGTTCCTTCTTGTCCTGGGGTGTGATTACCTATGATGTTTGTTAGGCAGTAGTTCCTTCTCCAAGCATCTAGAAGATTTCAGCCATGAAGGTCATCTTCACAAGAACATACCTAACATAACACTCACTGGCACAGCCACAAATTATTGTGAAAGAATGTGCAGGTTCAGATATTTTTCAAGTTAAAGGTACTAAATGAACAAAAGATTATAATGTCTAGGGGAAATCATGTGGGCTAGATGTGTGTCTGTGTCCTAATCCTCCATCATATTGTTCAATTATGAGTAAGGCATAAGAACTTGGATGGAGAATTCTGGCTTCTTTGGTAACATGAAACCCTCCCTGCAGAATACCTTATCTCAATGTCAAAATCTCCCTCAGAAATCTTTATTTTGGAAGTCAGAGATGAAAGGCAATATGGTTCAAATTTTGAATTCTCTCCTGAGTTTCAGAGGAAGGCTATGGGTGCTAGAGTCAATAATTTAACAGTAGATGGCACTAAATTACCATACTTTTAAGAAACAATACATACTCCTCTGTATCCCCTTCATCTTTTCACAGGTTCTTTTCACCAGCTGCCAAGTTCTCATTTCCCCTAGCTGCGTCATTCACCCGTATTTTCTGAATTCAGCTCAGCACTTGGTCTGAATTAAGGAGTGAAGGCAGCACAGGAGATCCTAGCAACTCCATGGCACAAACCTCATGCAGTCTCAATGTATCTTTTCAAAACAGCATAACAGAAAATAGAAAAACCTCTTCCCTTTACAGCCAACACAGATAAACTCCAGCAATATTCCAGTGAAAGGCTACTTAGCTGCAACATACTTTTAGTGGGCTCTTAATGAGGTTGCAACCAACATAAAGATCAGGAGTGACCAACGCTCCTCTGAGTCACCTTCTAACATGCCTGTCAACCTCAGTGCATTCACAGCTCTGTAGAGAGCTGGACAAGTACATCAGATGCTTATGGTCTTTGCAGGGACTCAGGACCATTCTTCCCTTTATTCATTATTACTCCCTTTCTTGCTCTTGGAAAGCATTAAGCTGATGTTTAAGGAAGAAAAAGAATAACACTGTCTTGGCTTCTATTTTGGTACTCAGTTGAAGAACTACTAAATTGGAAAATGCAGAATTCCACTACCAAAACGAAAAAGCAACATAGATGGATGTAGAAGGTGGAAAAACTCTTCCTAATAACTGCCCAACAGCTTTTAAAATGCTTGGTGTGCCACAAGGGAGAAACATATGGTAGCATATGAAACAGTTCAGCAGATAGACGCTATAGAAATGAAATTGCTGGAGGTACCCAGAATCCCATCTATTCCTTTGGGCTGTGGTCTAGGTCCCAGGAATAGCTGGCCTCGAGGACAGGATCTGACTCAAGGCTTTTCTCTGACTGACTGACAGGCCAATCAAATCATGGCTATTACTGTGTGAATGTTTTAGGAGAGCCAGGAGAACAGCTCTCCAAAATATCAGATACAATGCTGTGCAAGCCTATGTATTGAGCAGACACCTAAACACCAGGCTGGAACAAAAGCTTTCCTTAAGACATGAGTCTCTGGTCAGCATTACAGCAATTTCTGGGACCAAGATCAAACAAATGGGAACAAGAAAGAGCATAGAAGGTCAAGATCAACTAAAATTAGTCTATCTTCACAGTAAAGCTAGTGTGAAATTGTTTTTATTTTCTGTCAGTTGTTAATTAAAAAAGAAGAAAAAAAAGAAAAATATGCAGGGGGTGGGGGAGAGAACAAGCAGAGTGGGAAGGTAAAAATTATTTAAAAAAATGAAACAATCAGCAGAATAGCTATAAATCTTTCAAGACCTTAATCTCTACCCACTACTGAGAGCAATCAATAGGGAGAAAAGATACACCAGAGACAGCAAACAGAACATACTGAATTTAGAGCTTTTTCCAGTCATAAGTATACCAGATTAACCTACCAGAAAGGCTTTCACATTTGAACACAATTCTGTAAGGGACTCGGCAGGTCCAGCACTGAAAATTATGATCTTATAGGATCTAGACTGACAGTCACAGTAGCAGTCAAACATCAATACCCCTCCTACCCTCCCCCTAATGTTTCACACTAATCAGGAGTATTTCAGCCACAGGATGAGAACCTTACCTGAAGCTGACTGAATGGAGAGCAATCTGTAGAGTCCTCAGCGAAGCCGCTGCTGTCAGAGTGCTGACTCGCTGTCCTTAACAACTGATCTGTTTAAAACAACCAAAACCCAACTGTAATTACTTTACAAATCACAGCCTTTCAGGACCAATCACATTCAATACAAGCTTTCCTTTTACAGCAAAGTAACATTAAGTGGGTAATACAATTGCTTTTCAGGTTCCACTTTGAGCAAAACAGAGAAACAACTTGTTTGTTTCAAGCAAAATCTCTCTCAACCAAAGCCCTACCTGTGAAACTTCAAGCAGCAGTGGAAAAGAAACCATTTTTTACATTTTTCCTCCCTACGCTGTGGAAAAAAACCTCTGCAGATATTGCCACTGTTGGAGTTTTCCCTTTACAAAACTGCATCACTGATTAATTCACACGCAGACAGAGGAAGAGCTGCTTTTGTGTTGAAAAGTACAGATTTGACACCTCTCCTGATCATGGAGACACTGAAGATCACTGGTTTCCTACCAGCCTACACCACCCCACACACCCAAAGGGACAGCATCACATGGGCAGAGGGCCATGAGGAGGACTTTGGCAGCTGCTGGAAAGGATTCTCCACTGGGTTAGCAGACAAATGCAGAACATCCCTTACACATCAATGGGCAATCTGCCAAAGCACATTCCCAGTGCTCATTTTAGATATGAGAGATAAGATCCTCCTGCTTGTTCCTTTCCACTCTCATTAGGTAAGCATTAAAATAGCCTAAAGAGGCTCTAAAACCCTAAGTGCTTCCCAGGAGTGATTTCCTCTGGTGCAAGCACTGCACTCACTAAGCAGCTTTGCAGGGAGATCTCAGCAAGCTCTGCAGCACACTATTGCATCTATATTGTTCCTGACTGGACACAGGAAGCACCCACCAAGTGCAATGTTTACCTTATGGCACCAGAAACATTTTACTCAGCCTGAGGTGGGCAACAACCTTATCTCACCTTTAGGTCTCAGCAGAAGTATAAAAGCTTGGAGATGGGAAGTAACTACAGAGGCCTGAAGCCCCAGACCCCTGCCACCTTCTGCCCTTGAGCCTTAGGCAAGAGCTTGCTGCTGTCTTCTCAAAGGCTCAATGCAGAATTTTGCCCCAGTTAAATGTCATCATATAATTAATCCCAGTTCACAGCTCAAGGCATTGGCATGCATTATGAAAACTGTTGGGTATTCACAACTAATTTTTTTTAGTATTAATTTTGATAAACATTTTACTAACACAGAAATAAGAGCCTGCACAGTCTGTGAACAGCAGTGGAGGCAAACTGCCCACTAAGCTTCTGTATCAGTGATGTCACACAGCTTTTAGGGAGTGCCTTTCAAATTGTGCTGCTGCTCTGTTATCATGGTAGCCACAATATCCTGCGATGACAAACAACTTTTCTACCTCAAGACAGACATCCCCACCCAACTCCCAGTGAAGACAATGGAAATTACTTCCCTGAGAACTGGATCTTAATAACTGCCCAATTCAATTAATACAGCTGAAAGAGCATGCCATGAACAGCTTGTCACTACAGCTGAAGTTGGGGGAAAGCTGTTACCTTCTCCAAGGTGAATAGTCATCTGTTTTTGCTGCCAGACACTTTGGCCTCCTCTGTCTCTTTTCTTATCTGGTGAATTTTAATTTAAGAGAAAAAAAAACACTACTGGTGAAAGCCTTAGCCTCTCTTAGGGAAGAGATCCCTATTAGCTCAGATAAAGCAATTCACCAGTGCATGTGCTGGCATCTGTTTGCATGTGCATGAACTTCATTACTGCTCAATAGAATACTGACCTGCCCTTCTATTCCCTTCTCAGTCAGTATTTCCTTTTCAGCTATAGAAAGGAAAATTACATCTGTATGTTTTCTCAAATCAATTCTTGGGCTTCTCAGAGACACAGTACTAAAGTTAAAAATCAGTCTTTCAGATAATTTTCTATAGCATTGGTTATTTATGCACATGCTTTGATAGCTTTACAGGACAGATACTGCCAGGCAAGGGATCAGCCCAGAGCAGTCATTCACACCAGCCTCATTTATCCATGGCAAGTGACTGGCACAGTAGGAACAGATTCAAACTGCCTTGGTTCAACCTAAGGAGACACCCCCTTTATACAGGCATCCCTTGCTTTCTGTGCTACAGAGCTGCTAGGATTTTTTTAACATTTTAAAGTAAATCAGAAAAGACATTTTCTGAGCAGTCATCTGCTACCACACCTTACCCTTGTCTTTCACAAGTTCTTTGGGGTCTCCACAACACAACTACAATGTAAAAGCAATAAAAAATTATAAAGAGCTGGAATCTCTACTGAATCAGTAGTGAAATGACAAGGTTTGTTTCTGTACAGACTGGAAATACCAATCAGTACACTGGGATATACAGATACATAATGGTATCCATCCTCCTTGACAATACTGATCCAGCTATGTAGCCTGCTCTATAGCACCTGGATAGCTCTCAGATTCAAGCAAACAAGGGGAAAATATGAAAACACTTCTAAAAAAGCTAGAGTTACATTTAGGTCTTGATTAAAGGGCCTCCTGGCAAAGGAGACTCTTAAGACAAGGAGTTTGTGATGAGATACAGCTCCCCTCTCTTCACCTCGAGTGAAGAAAAATCAGCACCAAAGGTTGGTTTACAGAGGCCAGCCTGGGATCATCCCTTGCCCTTGTGCCCAGCAAGGTAATTGTAACTTCTGCAAAAAGGTACCACTGCACAACACTGACTCTGCCACCCAAAGCTACTGTCAACACTACACAGAGGAAATCTGAACTACTGGGAGGAGGCCAGGGGCAGGATAATAAGGAAAGTATGGGAGAAGGAACCAGCCACGACAAACAAAACCAGCAGGAACAATCAAACTCCCATCCCAGTTTAACAGACCACAAATTAAAATGCCCCCTGAATTGTTTTAAACTGTATTAAAAAAATCAAAGTCTATCTAGGCACTAAATATGTGTCAAAAAAATGTGCATATTCATAAATAAACTAAATAAATGAAAAATGTTCTAAACAAAGAACACATGATGAAGAAACAACTCTGTGGTTTATAAAACATGGGAGCAGATTCTTCAGAGCATCCCTGTCAGGGAAATGGTTAGTTCATCTATTGTAACATAATAATGAGCTACAAGTGGACTGTCAGTCTCACCTCTTCTGTGTCACTCAACTGTTCACACAGAAGAGGAGAAGCAATATGTGGAAACTGTCCATGAAGCTTTCACATTTGTTTCTTGTACCTGCACTATTGGAAAAGTTCTAATGCACTTCGTATTTTTTAAGGTAATTATTAAATTAACACTCCCAACTTAACTATAAAGTATTTCATTATGGAGTTAAATATCAGCTGTCCCTTTTTTCCATACTGATCACACCATGCACCCCAGCACTAACAAAACCAGCCCAATAGGGAGTCCTGCTGCAAAAACTCTCTGAGTCCCTGGGGATTTTCTTGCATCTGGACAGATAAGCGCAGACTCCCACAAATACTAAATCTGTCCCAGATGTTATCTTCTCACTCCCCCATCTCCAATCTCCTGTGGAGCTGCACCCACAGAGAGCTATAAATACAGTAATATATTAAGGACAGGAAGTGCTGATGATGTGCTTTCTTCCCTTTCAAGGATTAAATTTTCAAAACTAATAACTGCTTTTGACTATCAGTGTAGGATGCCTTAAAAGAAACAGGTCTGTGGCTACTCAAAATTTCACAGAGCCCTGTTGATGCCAACAACCAGATGTTCACGAATTGCAGCATCTTGAGAATACTTTTTTACTCTAGGCATTGTACCTGTATTTGTCTCACTTTTGGGCCATTTTTTGGAATGGAAGGTGCTGCTGTATGATATGTCAGTATGAATTTTGGTTTTGCACTAACAAACCTTTCTACCAGATAACTTTGCAATACACTTTTTTTTATAGTGGACATTTACCAGTGCTGTATGTTTGCAAATTAGCTGAAGCTTTTCATTCTTGTGTTCCTAAAAAAACTGAGATAAGAAACATGCTTTAATTGTGAGTCTAAGCAACAGTAGACTGTCTTCAACCGTAACAGTCAACAGTCAACCAGACTATTTCAGTAGGACATAGAATCTCTCTTTTTTTTTATTTGAATACTTCACTTCTTATTAAAGGCCCTCTTAACATGCCTTACAAACCATTGTAAATTTCAGAGAAAGCATCCACAGCCCTGTGTAGATGTAAAATGACACTGCAAGGTTTATAATAATCTGTACCAAAGAACACCAACTCTGCTAATTGACAAAGAAATACCACCACATAAAAAAAGAAGTACAGAAGTATTCCTTCAGGGGAAGTATTCATCTGGAACAAATCTTTTGTTTATGGGTGCTTACACGCCATAGAGACAAAGCCACTAAAAAAGGTGGGTTTGTATAACAATTGTCAACCGAAATCACATTTCAACAGAGGACCTGTCGTTGAATTTCATGCTGATCCCACCTCATGAGATTGCTAGTGAGAGTGGCATTTCACATTCAGACACAATGGCCAGCATTTTTAGTAAGTGACCATGAACTTTGGATGCCTTCCAACTTGGTGAACATCCACTCTCTGAGAAAACAGGCCTCTATGTTGTCTAATGTTGGACAACTTGCAAAAACAGAGGTTGGCTACAGCTTTTTTACATTTTGGGTAAGTTCTCCATCAAATGTCCTCCCTCTTGGCAACTTGACTTGAAATCCACACAGAACGAAATCCTAATTTTCTCACATCTTCCAGGTGAAATAAAATGCTGGTCTTAGACTAACTTTCAGCAAATGTGCAGGCATTGATACCCCTGTCAGATAAGTCACAGAAAACTCTAGGCAATGCGTGCCTGATACTAAAGTGTCACCACCACTCTGTGCAAAGTGTATTCAGAAATAGGTGGGATATAGTGCCTGGGAAACATGACCCAGCACAGCCTGCTTCTGTCAGACTGAAGTCCCATTGCTAGAACTGTAGATACCTTTCAGTAAGCACATACATGACCATCTCACTTTTCTTCGTTGTGTGGTGGAAGAAGAGGGTAAAATAACTACTGGGAGCCAGAAAGATGAAAATTTTTATTTTTTCTCCTCCCTGACTGCAGCTCCTGGTTTCTTATGTTGGTTTTCTCAGAAAAGCTCTCCCTGAAGCTGGAGAGGCCAGGCAAACAGGAGACCTGCCCTATAAAGACTGCACCTCTTTTCATGTAGTCATGTAAAGCAGGTGGTAATGAACTTCAAAATCAGCTAAGGAGGAAGTGCTGGGAACAGTCAGAGATTCAGTTTCTGGCAATCCTTAGCGGCCTATGTTTGTAGCAGAGGAAGCTTAGTGAGCACCAGGCTGTGTTGTGCAGAATGCTGATGAACAAGTAGCACAAGCTATCACCAATAACCAGGCATTACCCCCCAACACTTAGTCCAGGGCACTCTCAATGCAATTAATGCAATTAATGCAATTCAGCTGACAGTTCACACAACTGTCAATTCATCTGTGCAAATGCAAATAAGATGATTTCTGTTTCTTTAGACAGGTTTTTCTGCCTCTCTTAAGTATCTAGGGATGCTATTCATGTTTCACCAAGAAATTGCATCGCATCTAAGCACCTCCCTAAACACAACAAGCGCTAGTTCCTCTTTAATTAAATGTATCAGCTAGAGAATGGACTTTACCTGCCCATAATGGGAGAAGTAACAATAACAAAATAAACTTAAAATTCAGCTTTTTCCCCCTCCCGAGCCATAAAACACATAAATATAAGAATTTGAGATGAAAGCACAAACTAAGTGAACCGCAACAGCCAGTGCGCAGCGTTTTCCACGTGAGGCACTATGATTTCCACGTGGGTGTAGAGACACTAGTTTTCTGTGCAGGCAGCCTGCAGACAAAGCAGTAGTGCATAGGAAAAAGCTGCACGTATCATGCAATTTAGGTTTAAAACAATGTAATTTCAGTTTAAATGGGTATCTTAAATTACAGGATCTACTAAGGAAAAAAAAAAAATCCCACACAATCTGAATTAACATTTCAGGCCACCTGAGCGATCATCAATTATACAAAAGTGAAAACAGCCAGTGAGGTTATAGGGCTGTTGTCTTGCCTGTAATTTGGTTGCCACTTCGTAGTAATGTTCTGTGATTTAGCTAAAAAAGAAACACAGATCTTTTTTATTTCTAGAGAAAAAACAAACTTCAGAAGCTTAAAATATCTGAATCAGCCTTTCAGAGATGGAAGGACACTGCAGTCTGCTGTCTCACAGAAGTTGCAGTCTACTCACCTTTCCTTGACTTGGTCACTGCTAGCTGGTGTGTAGCTGAAACGTGAGGTAGATCCCCCTCTGTACTCTGGATCTATCGGGAAGAGGACATGAATATTTTGTCAGGCCAACTGAAACATATTCCTGTGCTTAAGAATGCCACTGCACATGCAGGAGGAGGTTTTGGTGGTTTTTTCCTCCAATTGAACAGCATATACTGATCAAAGGAGAAAATTGTGATCAACTTGAACCAACTTTCATCCGGCATTCAGCAATGCTCCTGAAGGAGAACAGTGATCCTTGGGGAGCACCTCCCACCCACAGCACAGGTCTCACCTCTGGTTACCCACTGCATGCAAAAAGACCTGGAAATCACATCCTGTGACAACACAGAGCTCTCAGTTCCTCTTTCACAAAACACTAAAACTACTGTGTGAAAACATCTCTGACCACCTTTACACTACTGTCTTTTTCCAGTCAGAACTCTTGGCCCCTCATTTGAATATAAAGAACAAGTACAATACATTCAGAAAAATGTATCAGGAGGTCATCCCACATGGACTGACATCTACTGCCCTACCAACTATTTCCTGCAAGCCACCAGTCCTCCAGCAGAAGGACTAGCCAGAAGACCCAGCCAGAACCTACTCCAGACTTCACCGCGCCACTACTTGTGGAAATAATTCTTACATCTTCCAGTACAGAAAAGGAAGACAATGTATTCAGATCCATGCATGTTTCAACTGGGAAACTTAAAACTACATAAAAATGAATCCTTTCACTCACTAACTTTGTGAAAGCAGTTCTCAGACGAATTTCAAACAATGAAAAGAATATGCCTAAAATCTCAACAAGGAGCCCTTTGTTTGGTTCAAAACCTAGAATATGTTCTCTCTTTTGTGTGATCCAGAAAAAATCCTAATGGATCACACGGAAGTCTACATGCACAGCCCCCAGTCCAGCTATCCCCAACCTTTCCCTCTAATGGGCTGTTGGCCCAGTTTCAAAATTATCATGCCATGAATTTATCTCAGTTTTTTATCAACTTAAAAAAGTAAAAATCAAGATACTGATGTTGATAAGCCAAAATTAGTATTTAGCTAACGAAGAGGTAACGTTTGCATTGATATCATGTGTATAGCAGCCACAAGAGTGCATTTTCTTAGTTATAAAGGTTTTGAGGAGGACTTGGCCTAAACTTTTCACCATTAGTAAGTGAGCAGCATTACTTTTGCACGATAAACCTTGTGGCTTCTGTTCTTTTAGGAGATGAAGACTATACCAAAGGGTAAATCCTTATTTCATCCAAGTGCAGGGGAGCATAGAAGGGGCTCACCTCTTAAAATTAGGAAAAATTTTGTTTCTTTTTTTTTTTTTTTTTTTAAACAAGGAACAGCAAGTAATCTTACACTTCAATAAAACTGGCCTTCAGGAAAGGTGTCTTGACTCTCTAAAACCTCCCAGTTTCTGACGGCTAAATTTGCAGCCTTCCAAAAGCTAAGCCTCTTCTCATTTAAATACCGTCCACCTCCTGTCCTTGGCTGGGAGACAGCATTCCAAACGTGTCCACAGCACAGTGCAGCTCCTCGAGCACAAAGAAGCTTCTTCCCCATCCCTTCAGCCAATATTCATGCTGGTAAGTGACCTTCAGGACTGTCATTGGCCACCTAAGGAGTGGGTGTTTGGGGGAAATCCTGCCCTGACTCACTCCCACACCAGCTATCTTCATAGCCACAGACTTCCGAAGGGCACGCAAACCTCCAAGGCATTCGTAAGCATGGAAAGAACTTCCTTGATATATCTGTCATCTTTCTTATGCATAAGAATACACTCCAAGCCAAGCTAGGAAAACAGGGGGAGGAGTTATTGTCACTGTTTCTAATACAGTTTATTGTTCATTACACCCCGCTTAGAGACGCACAAAAATAAAATCACCCTGCCAGCAATTGTTCTAAAATGTCTTCAGCAAAACTGAATTCCTCCCTCTCAGGGATGTGTACGCAGTTGATAAGCATATACTATGTTGCATAAACAAAAAATTCACCACAATCCCATCCCACATCATATGTTGTCTTGCCAAAACAGCTGTGTTTATGCCTGGCATCGCTACACAAAGTGTGTCAACCAAAACTTTGCAAACACATCGCACTTGCACAGAATTCAGCGAGTCTTTACAGTCCAACTTACTCTGAAGGAAAAATCCACTCCTCTTAATATACACAAACACACATGTATATAAAATACATTAATTGTTTCAGTTTTGCCCTAGGGTAACAAAAATGGATTTCTCCTCTGAAATATGCAGCAAAATGCATTGCTGCTCAGTCCCTTCCAATTGTGCCAATGCAAACATTTTTGTAGCTACACAACAAGCTGTATCAAGAACATTATCTGGCTGAAAACTAAGCCAGGAAAAAGAAATAAATCAAAATACACTGCGTTTCTTTTTCCCCTCTCAACTGGACTAGTCCTTTGTTCTGGTTCAGTAGATGGCCACACAACATGTGGATAGGACACACTGGAATAAACAAGTGCCAGGAACCACAAGAGGCTTGATTACCTTCTTTTTGCTTAATGAGTGCCTTCAGCTACAATATTAGTTGATCTAGAAGAGCTTGTCACGACAATATGACACCAGACACAGTATCTACTAACTCATCACTTCATCATTCACTGTGAAATTCTGGGGGCTTTTCTACTCACTTGCTTTCTTCATTTCACCAATGAAATCACAATATCCTTCATTTTATATATCTATTTCACATAGGCAAAAAACCTAACTGCTGAACTTTTAACAGTCACATTGAAATGTGTCCACAAAAGCATCTATTAATTTAAGAATTTTGAGACAGTTCTTACAATTCAAGCTGCAAGTCTATACAAAAATTGCATTCTTGAATCTGTAGGCTGGATGTTTACTAGCCTAATATACAAATCACTTACAGGAACCTGGGAATTAAAATTCCTTTGGGACAATTATCAATATAAAAATAGATATCTGCATATATGAAGATGTTAAAAGACAGCTAGCACAGAATTTGTAATTAAGCCATTGCCAAAAGTCATGTCATAGTAACTTTCAATGTCCTAATTTCCAGAGAACAAATAAATCAACTTAGAGTAGATTGTTATCAAAACCGAAAGTTGCACAAGATGAGCACCTCACACTGCATGAAAGCCCTGCTGTTTCATTGCAGCAAAACTTTTGCTTTATTCACAAATTTATCTTTAATCAATTAATAAACTGAATTTACTTCTAGGCAACAAAAGTAATGATTTCTAGTTAACAATTTAAGTAAAGTAAAAACTAAATGCCCAAGGTTTTGCTGCATACAAAGCCTAACCTAGATCTACTTACACAGGGAAAACTTCCTAGGAGTTATGCCAGTGATAGCAATTACTTGAATTTGATTAAATTTAAAAAAAGAAGAATGAGAACTTTCCCACTGACTAAGGAACAACAGCAGCAGCAGCACCAAGTTACTTCATTAAGAGGATCAATTAGAGCAGCCTGCAATGGCTGAGAAAGCGCAACACTCAGAGAATTTAAAGTATTCCTGAAGAAAACACTGTCAACTACACAGGAGGGAACATTCCTGTGCTGGCAGACAGGGAGTTATGTAAACTGTATGCACAAAGAAAGTCATGTATCTTCACTCACCTCTTCCATCTCAAAGGAGTCCTTCTGCTGCAGCATTAGGTTCGTTATGGATGGGTTTGCGAGGGGAGCGCAGGGGTCTCTACCCGGCGATGCTGTGGACAGTCTCTGTGTCAGGACACTGCTGTCGGAGGTACTGGAACTGCTGCTGAGGCCTGGCGAGTCCAAAAGACCGGGTTCTTCACATGGTCTGTCCTGGGCACTTGCCAACCTGCCCCCCTGCCCATCTGCTGGAGGCTCTTGTGCACCGTCAGTCACAGCAGGGAGGTGCGCAGGTCTCTCTGTGCTTGCAGCCTTTGTCTGACTGCTGGCTATCTCCTCCTTTACAGTAGCCAAAAAAGAGGGACAGTCTTTCTTTTTAGGATATTTTGGCAATTTAGATTCATTTTTAACATCATTTTCCTCACTCCCTACTTCAGCTGGACTTTTCCCTTTTTCAACAGGCGAAGGACTTGCTGAGCTGCTGCCATCAGCTTGCTGTGTGCCACACAGATTGAGTTTTGACAAGGTCTTCATTAACCGACTGGCTGTATTGCTGCGATTCAGAGGGGGAGGGCTGGATGCCTCTTTGCTGGAAGACACTGAATTCATACTACCAATTTTCTGCAAAGGAGTCCCAGACACTTGAGAATACAAAGAAGAAAAAGCATTGGCCACAGTAGTAAGCACCTCAATCTGACGAAAACGACCTGCATAGGAACGAAACACAAGGCACATCTGAAGAGGGAGTTTTGATCATAATCTCTGCCCAACCCCACAAACCTCCTCCTACTTTTATCAGGGGCCTCTAAGGCTGAATGAACACTTCCTAGACCTGTAACATGGAAGTGATACCCTACTATGGAAAAAAAGAATCTTTACTAAATGCACAAGAGCAGCATGCAAAGTTCTCCCGAAGTAAATCAGTGGCGTATGTGTGTGAATGCAAGTTTATTTACAAAATGCGAGAAAGGAAGTGTTACTCGCATTGCTCTCTCCAGCTACAACTACAAAAGGACAACTATGCCCTCATTTCAGCAGAGCTCATTACTGATCCAACAAAGCTCCTGTCCAAGTCAATAGAAATACTGCCCCAGATTTCAAAAATGACAAAAATAGGTCGCTACTACCCAGAAAAAAAATCCCACCCAGGGACTGAAAGCTGCAACAGAAAACAAGATTAGAGATGAGAATGATACAAACCAGAAGGCAGCATACTTTACAGGATGCCTTTTATTTCCCTCCCCCACTACAAACCCTTCCACTCACCCCTAGGAGTACCACCCTGGTGGTCACCTCTTGCCTATTTAAGACCAAGCAAGAGTTTTACTATGAATTCTGAATGGATGTGGCCTTTAGGCTGTAACAGAGTTTTGCCAGAATATTAGATACACACCTCTTTTGGGGTTGTTTACATAGTTAATAAACTCATGAATAAACTGTACTTCAAAAAACATACTTACTTGTTAAAGCAAAACTTGGATTTTCCACTTCCATGCGCTGTATCTGGGCATTCAAAAACACTTTGATATCTATCCCTCTGGCAAATGATGATGAATTAAAAAATCTTGCTGGAATTTTTGAAGCAATATCTGGTTCATCTCTTCCAAACCCAAGGTTATAGAGCACTTCTTCAGGATCTTCCTCATAAAGCTCCAGTAATTCAGAAACACTAGACAAATGAAAGATGTTAACCATCTACTTGTCTCCTTTTAAGCTCCAGTTCCTTCTATCAAACTGCTAACTCAGCCCAGTAACCACTTCCATTTATTGAACTTTTGACTCCTACAGCTCAGACTAGTTTTGGAAATAATTGTGGAGATCTCTCTGCATCTAAAGTTTTCATTCCCATCATGAGAGCCATTGGCCCAGACACATCACAGATCCAATCTCGTAATTTCTAAAATCATCAACCTATTCTGCAGAGCTCAAATTTTAAAATGCCATTAAAAGTTCAGGCATTTTCAACGTTTAGGTCCATTTGTTAGCATTTACTGAAAACCACAACTAAAAACAAACAGAAGCTTTTCAAGCAACCAAATGAAAACTGCCTTCTCAGCTACTAAATGCAGCAATGCACATGAAACAAGCCAAGTGCAATTAACTGACAAACAGACCTTCTAAGCACAGTTTTACCTTGAAACAGTCGCGCTGCTTTTTCCAGAGCCGGTAGAGTTCATACTTCTCCCCTTCTGATGGAACTGCAGCCTCCTGTCCTTTGCCAGTACACCATTGCTGTCAACACAAACAGAGAGGACCCCTGCAATAGACCTCTTTTGTTCAGGGACTTGATTCTCTGTCTCACTGGAGAGCTGACCTGCCAGCACTGCTGAATTTCTCTTTTCCCCTTCAGTGTTATCTGGTTTATATTATCCATGTCATTTATTGAAATACAGAAGCAAAAACAAACCCTAGGCCACCTAAGTAAAAATGTACTTAGACAGCATGAATTTGAAGGCAAATGGGAGCTGAGAAAACAAACCCTGATCTGCGCTTGCTGCCCCACCCTCCCTGCTCCCACCCTCCTCCAGTAAGGAAGCCCAGCCTTCGGTGAGCTGTCCTTGCCCTGCCTTTTCCTGCCTCCCCTGGGCTGCTGCCTCCTCCAGCAGGACCACCTCTCCATGCAAGGCCAGCCTCTCCATGCAAGGCCAGCCTCTCCAAGGCTCAGGTACCCTGCTCACCCCAGCTGCCCCCTGCCCGCCAGCAGCGCAGGACTGCGACCTGCCTGGACCTGGCCGGGGAAGCTGAAGAGGCTCCAGGCACAGGGAAATGAAGCAAGACAAGCTCCAGCCCACACTGCTGGCCAGTCTCTTTCCCAATCCCAAATTTTTTCCCTGCATCTGGAGAAGCCGCCTGAGCATTAGGTGGTATCCTGGGTTCAAACATACTTTTTCTGTTAATCTCTCTGAGGAATAAACTGTTCCACCCCCAGAACAGCCACCAAGAAACCAAAGGTAGCAGAGGATTCACGTAAGAGTGTATATTTATCTATGGACCTCAGCTCTGGAGGAATAGGGAGGATGCTTTCCACAGGGGCTGTGCAGTATTCGCTGAAGTCTCAGTGGGGTTTTAGTTTCAGCACATTTTATTTAGGAGCTCTAACCATCTCTCCTCGCTCAAAGTCTTTCTTCCCCACTCCCAAAAGACATCTGCTATGACAGGCAAAATTAATTTTCCCTTGAAATTTCTGAAACAGTGAGCAATCAGTGAGGCAAAGAAGGTTAATCATGGTACATTGCTAAGATATGTCATTTCTCTGTTTTCCTCCTGCTACTCCAAAATCTATGTCAGGTCTGCTGAAAGAATAAAAGATCTGATTTTTTTTCTGCACCTCCTAACGACTCTGTGTTATCTGGATCATTTCCTTCACTCTCATGCAAACAGACATGAGCAGAAGAGCTTTAGCTCTGTGGTAGCCCCCATGACTTCCACTGCCCATTCTCCCCCCTGCCCTTCAGTATAAATATTCCCCTGAAGTAAACAAACACAAAAAAAAAGATGTTTACCACGTTTCTGTTTGGGCATCACTCCGTAGATGATTAGCTGTAGAGAAAGAAGAAGTTACATCAAGACCTCTTCAGAGCTACACTTCTCATAATCAGTATGAAGAAGCAGACAGTGAGCACATTTACCAACAGTCCTGCGTAAACCAGATTTTACTTCTTCCATATAAATGTGATTGTCAAGTGTTTCTAGTATACAGCTGATATAAAAATAATCTGGTTTATTAAAGCTCTGTTTAAAATTAAATCTCATATGGACACACATTTACATATTGTCAATAATCTTATTACTCGAAATTTAAATTGAGATAAGCTGGTAATTGTTATGTAAACCATTTATTGCTTTGCAACTGAAGACATGATTACCAGCTGCAGGGCTGTTCCTGGGTGGGAAGGGGAGGGGGACAACTAGGCGTGCAAAGATTGCTCCAGTAGAGAAAGGCAAAGTATGAGAAAGGTAGCTGGCCCCATGGCCAGGTGCTGAGACTATTTGTTCATCTTTTCATCAGCAAAGTGGGGCAGGGCCCTGGCTACCTGAGCTATGCAATACATGGACAAGAGCTCAGTGAAGCCTTGGTGCTGATGGAGCCAGCAGGCGTGCTCAGAGCTGGTAGGGCTCAGGAGGGAGGCTGTCTGCCAGGTACCAAACACCTGGTCATCAGGCTGACAGGGAAGTCAGCACTTTCTGCAGCTGGATCACATGGGAATGTTCCAGGCAGCATTATTCTTTCAGAATTGAACCTTAGACTTAAATTATGGGTTCCCCAAAGAGGCAACTCAGCATTAACCACTTGCCCCAGGAGACAGGCAAGGAGCACGTGTCTGTTATAGCAGCCCTCAAAATCAGCGATGAGAAGAGTGAAGTGATGTCACACACTGCCAGGAAAACCCTGCACCTCGACCTGCTATGCCAGCAGGGTAAAGTCAGCAGCTGCGAGTTAAACGTGGAAACCTCTCAACCTCCTTCCTGCTTTCAGAGGCATCACAAAGAAATGTATGCAAAGGAATGTATGCAAAACACAGATCCCACATTTCTTCTTTTTAATATGCTTGCCTATAATATGAGGGTAAGCCTATATGTAAGGATTATCCAGTGACTAAGTTGAACAGCTGAACCATATGTTTTACCAGCTCAGCAGTGGGCTGGGGTTACGGGTCCCTGCCCAACGCCCTCTGTACCATTCACACAGGGCTCTGGCTTGTATCTGCACTCAGGCAGTCATGGCTGCACAAGGGCAGGCCATTCATCCCAGCCTCAAAGGGGCTGTCTGTCTGGCAGGGCATGCAGCACTGCTCCAAGCAGCTCTGTTGTCCCCTTGTTCTTGGACGGGAAGCAAAGCCCAGCAGAAGCATCCGCATCCTTACCCAGAAAAATCAACCAGCAATTCTAGTACTGGGATCTTTTAATCTGAACAAGCTAAATCATGCTAAAGACCCATAAAAACCAGAAGTCCTTGGAAATTATAAGGAGAAACACTGAAAAGAAAAAAGTGACATGATGTACTAAAATCCATTGATTCTTTTGTTCTTGGACATATGCTCAGACCCTTGGATTATCATTACACAGAAACTTTTCCTATGAAATCTTTGTACTGCAGGCAATCTAACAAGTGGAAAAGACTGTCAATAAGAAAATTTAATCCTATTTAATCTATTGCAATAGGAGACTCATTTACTGCTTTTCCATCATTATCAGATCAAGATCATTACCAGATAAACTTTTTTCATTAGAAGTATTAAATCTTTAAAAATTAAAGATATTTCCTTCCTCTAGGCCTTGTCCCACTACTCTGACACTACTGGCAAAACTGATGTAGAAGGCTGTAATTCAAAAACATTAAAATCTAAACTGGGAGAGTAGTTTTGTCTTTTTTTTAACACTGAAAGCAGATAATGTCTTACATCCCCTGTCCTACAGATAACCCCAGGACTTGGTTTGTGAGACTTTTTTTTGCTATTTTACTACAAGATGCTGCTGTTAGAATAGAATCCACAGTGCTTTTGCTAGTTGGTTAATGGACACCTCTGATCCATGATCAACATCAAGGCTAAAAATCTTTTTTACAACAGCCACATCTCCTTCCCCTTAAAAAAGAGAAGAGAAAGAAAAGGCAAGCAGCTAGCAACAGAAGAGTGTATATTGTGGTTGATCCAAAATACTTACTCAGCTTTGGTGCTTTTCACTTTTAAAAGCACTTAGCTCTTAATGGGTTTGCCTCTTGGCTGACAGAATTTCATTCCTCCTTTCAAAAGCTCGCACATGCCACTCCCAAGGGATTCACTGGAAGTGGGGCATGCATGGCTGCCAAGAGTAACCCATGGACAAGAAGAGCAAGTAGGAGAAATCATTTTCTCACAGCCTTGGTAAGTGCTCCAGGCTGTCCTGTCATCGTGGGTATAAAAATGAGAGGGCAGAAGCAAATTCAGGGCTGCCTCTGACCTTTGGGTCAGAGACCCAGTGTTTAACTCTAGCAATAGTCTAAATAACTTCAAAAAGTAAATGTTCCTGCATTTTTTGTGTGCTTCATCCTGATTTTCTAGCCAATGCTGTCCTTCCAAATAAAAATCAGATGACTGAGTATAATTTTTTTTGCTAGAAAAAGAGTCATAATCTGCCACACCCACCTTCGGCTCCCAGGGATAAGTCATCTTCAAAACTTCCTCCATTTCTCACCAGCATGCCTGAAAACATACAGTTAGCAGCTCAACAACTACAATGTTCCAATGTTTTCCTTCCAGCTGCTTATCTAAAGATATTAGCAAGACACTTCATTTGATACAAGAAACAACCAGACTTTATTTACAATCCCTGCATTACTCATGCAGTTAAAATGCATTAAGAAGCAAGAAGTTACATTTCAGAACATAGCAAAATGATTTTCAAAGGGAATGACTACAACACTGCTTTAATTTTGTGCTCAGAAACACCTCCAAGTCAACGTGCAAGCAAATTAACTTCAAGTGGGAACCTAGAGGTACCACTCAGCACATCTGCTGCGTTATCTATCCTCCAGACATCTTACCAGGAGAATCCAGAGTCTGAGTCCAGCTCGGGCATTCCCTTCTCGCCTTCCTGTACCAGATTAGGAGCTGAAGTGAAGACTCCAGGCACAGCAAGTAATTCTTCTTCACCCTGTCACTACCTGCACATTCCCACTGTACTTTGAACTTTAGTATTCAGACCTGCTCGGATAGTAAAATTTTCAGGTGTGGCAACCACAGTTATTAGAGGCAGAGACTGCCTAATGCTCACCAGTTTGGAGACAAATCACCTCCCTGTTTTGCACATCTGGGAGCTTTTTCAGAGGCTACTAAGATGTCCAGAAAGACTTATTCAGGTTCTTTTCTCCCTTCTCCAGTTTCTCGGGCTCAATTTCTCTGTGAGAATAACTCTGCAACACTGACCCGGCTGTGGTTTGTACTGCTACTAAAGACATCAGGTCTCACATAAATGTCCTTGAAAACACAATTTCCAGCAAAAGAGATTTCAGTAGGTAAACCCCTTCCTTACCCTTCAACAGAGGATTGCTTTGCTCATCCAGGGAGGCTCCCAGAGGCGTTCTGAAACCACAGAAGAGATTAACACTACTTAAAAAACTTGCTGCTTCATGTCCTTCCTTACAGCATGTAACAAGCTTGTGATAGCAGCAGTTGTCCCTCCCTCCCTCCGCCCCCAGAAAGTACAAACTTCTGACGACTGGCAATAACTTCCTAAACAATCCCCAGCCCTCTAAATAAATACACCTTGCAGAGAAAAACAACAAAACATAATAACTGCAAAGCTCAAACACCTTCAGGGGCAGCAGCCCCTGCTGAGGAAAATCATGAACTTCTCAGCAAAACAGCCAGAAAAAACAAGCATGACTTTTTGAATGGATTAATTCAATCTCATTTATGCAGCAAAAACTGTTGCCATTTTTCTACGCATTTAAAACTTCTTGGAGAGAGGACTGAAAAATTTTATTTGATGATCAGGAAGAATCAGGAAGAATCAAGATAAAAAATCTTGACAGCTATGTTAGCTGTCACTTGCCAGTTCTGATGTTTTATAGGCTCTTCACACTAGTTCTTCTTTGGATGATCCCTCCCATAGCTGTTGCCTCAAGGGCAGGGGATTTCCCGAACCTCATGGTGCTTGAAAGGAGCAGCAGAAGCCTCACAAGTGACAGCTCCAATCCCACTCTGGGTTCACACTGTATTTGTTGACACTAGCTAGATGTTTCCACATCTTGTCTCTCAGACACATTTAATCAAAGCCTTGCCACTTCTAAGTAGCACAGCATTAACTTTCAAAGCTCAAAACATTCAGAAATATTATAGTCATAAAGAAGGGGAAAGCAGATGATTTGTGCCCCTACATTGCATATGTTTCATTTGGATTTTTAATTAGACAAACACATAAACCTGCCCAAAGACCTGAAAGTAAACAGTGCTCTGATACAGTATTTATTTTGGTGCCATAGCCAAATTAAGCAAGGAAAGTTTGCATCTGCTTTCTAACAGACCTTACACTTCACAACCTTATTTTTCTTTCCCCTCTGAAAAGAGCTCACTCTCTCCAGATGCAGCCTGCTGATATGGAGCAAGCTCACTTCAACACGCCTTTTGCAAAGCAAAGCACAGCCCCAGCGTGGTGGGAGTCCAAGGCAGACAACCAGAGCATCCAGGCACACAAGCACATTCCAGGTGACAGGACACACTCTGCCGAGGCTCAGATCTCCTGTATTTCTGCATGTCTGTCCAGTCAGAGTCTGAAAAAACTTAGGCTATATTGTCTAAACCTGTCATGCTACAAGAGCCTTATGTTCTGAGGTAGTAACTGTCCTGGTTGTTTACTCCCTGGCTCTGATGGGTGCGTTCCCAACCTTCTCCCTCTCCTTCCCTGGTGGCTACTCCCATGCCTTTATGTTTTTGATGTAGAAACTTGCTGGCATTGACTTTGACAGCCAAGGTCAGTGCTGCATGCAGTGGCTGGCAGAAAGCAGTAAAAGCATCCATCAGAGTTGGCATCTTCCTTTAGAAATTAAGTCTGTCACCATTACAGCACATTAGCAGCTACCAGAAAAGCATTCTTGCCAACCACCCCCTGCTGCCCTACCTGCACTGCTGCACACAGCTGCCATACACCCCCTGCCTTTGAAAAGCTTGCTCTTAAGAACTAGACAAAACACAAATGTAAACAACGGACACGTACCACACAAAAATCCTTTCGGACAACAGCATGGATAGCTCTGCCTTTCTGCACCAGGCTGTTTTCCACAGCGAGGCCCATGGTTCTGTCTCAGAGCAGCCCTGTGCACTTGGGAATGACAGGGCTGGGGGACCCTTCCACTTGCTGTGCCCTCAGGACGGGGTCTCCCTGCCTCACGCAGCCTCAAGGCTTCCTCTCATCCCAGAGCTTTGTTTGCTCAGCTACCAGTCGGGGTCGGGTGGTCTCTCGGAACAGGACGAGGTTTTGCACTGTGCCGTGGAAGTGTTTAAACCTCAGCTTTTAAAACCTTATCTGGGCAGAAGCCATGTTTATTTTAAACTTGAAGCAAAAAATTTCTTCTTTCTGAGGCATTTCAAGAACTCACTTCCTGCATATCTACAGGAGATGGCTCCTAGATACCTCCCACATCCCCTGTATTACTGGCAGAGTTTAAATATATTCAATCAAAATAATACACGTCATCACAATAGTTGACAAAAATTTCTTTTTATCTATCAGTATAATACAAACACTTGTGCTTCAACTTTTATAAGCTTTCTTATTAGTTCAAAATGCTTTTTCAAAGTACTGGGGAGAGAGAAAAAGAGGCCTTTTTCAAAGGCATGCAATTCCCAAAACATGAATGAACCAGAGACTTTGAGTAACATCTGACATTTTTTATGCCTCCATAATTCTTATCACAGTATGATAAACACTTGCTTTTTTGCTTTTGGGGTTTGCTGCTAGTTATTTCTTTACAAAAAGCCCAAAACAACAAAATGAATATCTACCAAGGTAAATAACATGGGAAATTAGGAACCTTCCTCTCCTCTAAAGCAGATGTGGAAACAGAGATGCCAAGTAATAAAAGCCCCAAACCACTAACATAAATATCAAAGGACAGCCAGTAATTCTTTTTATCCATATTAGAACACTACTGATGCCTTTAGAAACAAACAAAGGAATAAAACTTATAAGCAGATCTATTTATGCATTGGGTTGATATGAAGGGTTTTTTGTGCTGCTGCCAACTCAAACCAGAAAATGAGATTTTAAAAGTGTCAATTTTCTTCTGATTTCACAAACACGTACAGAAACTCAGAAAATGTGAAGCACTACTTTTAGAAAGCATGTACCAGAGAAAATATTGTATTCAGTAACTGAATCTTCATTTGTAGTAATTGCTACAGGGTAACTTGTTATGGAGCTAACTTATAAGAATAAGGTTGTGCCATGAACCAGAAATAGAAGCTCTGTTTGTGTATGCCCACACTTTTTAGCAATCAAAGCCTGACAGCAAAACCAGTGTTATTAAACAAGTAAGAAATTTCAGGGAGAGCAACTTACAAATTGTAAATTTCACAATCGCTATTTTTAAACAAAACACTGTAGTATCTGCAGGGCTATTCTGTCCTCTGTTAATGCTGTCCTCTTTTCCTATGTACATTGTTATCAAGGTTCCTATACATACACTCACTTATAACACTGCAAATTGAACTATCACTTTACTGCACATGCTAGCAACTGCTTGCATGTATATTAGGCACAAAAATTTAAACTATTCTGCAGTTTAAAACACAAGGAACTGTGCAGCCCTTCACAGGCAGCTGGGATTGCATCTCCCAGACATGAACCACACATGCTGGCACGCTGCACGCCATAGAGCAGAGGCTAACTCTTATCTGAATAGCATTGTTTAGGAAATCTTTTTTTAAAACTCTTTCTGAGGAGAACACAAGATTCCTCTGAACAGACTTACAATAGTAAATAGCTGTACTTTAAAAGGCTTCTGTGGAAGGAGAGCAACAGGTTTCACAAACATGAATTACCTAAATTTGTGTTTCTGTATTAGCAAAAGAGATATTTCGTGCTTCATTTGTCATTTGTAAAACAAGATACCCATATTTTGGGAATCAATCACCAGAGATGCAAACACATTCCACAGAAATGTGTGGTGCCAGTTTTAACAACAGATAGTTACCAAAGCACGGGTATGAAACTGTAAGCTTTGTGCTATTACTCAAGATTTTTGGCCATCTATTAGATGTTCAAGTTGTCAGTTTACAGTTTTGTGCTATTCCTCAAAGCATGGAAATGTTGAGGACTACAGGGCCAGGGAAGGTTCTAGACAGAAATCCTGCAGATTTAGACATAGTGGCAGTGCAGCACTAGGAAGAATATCTCCCCCAATGGCCTCTTTCCCCTCTAGTCCTCACATTTTTCGCCCTCCCCACTCAAAAAATACTTCTAAGAAAGCACTGAATTAATAATGCTGATTTTTAAGAAAACAGTTTAGTAGACCAACAGGACACCAGATCTGAGGTAAAGTCAGAAAAATCTTCTCCCATTCTGGCATTTTGGAAGAATGGTCTGTCAGGTCTGAACATTATATTTTAGGGATTAGTATGATTTCAAGCCTGTAGCTGCTAACACCCTACCCAAGGCACAGCCTGTAAAGATCTGAAGAAAACTATATGGAGGATCCTGTAGCTATAAAACAACCCGCACTTCAGTTACAGAGTAAGATCAGTCAGCTGCTTACTGGATCAAGAGATCACAAAGGCACAGCTAATCTCAGTGGTAAATTCTTGCCTTAATGTAGCTGCTCTTAAAAGGAGAAAGAAACCAGAAATATCAAATAGAAGAGAAACATCATTGTTAGCTACTCGAAAGCTAATAGTTAGCTTCTCCCCATCAACTCTGCCTCCAAGGGCTGTTAGGATGGAATGGAGAAAAAGGCCAAAAGCAGCTGCTACTGATGTAGCATTTGTGCTTTTATGTGACTGAGGATGAAGAAAAAGCAATTCCATCAATACCTCTTCTAAACACCAAAGATTATTTTGTAACAGTAGTAGAAACACAGAATACATATACCATGCCTCAAGTTAAGGATAGAAGACATTAAGAGACCCAAATAAATCAAGTTACTCTAAACTGTGCCATCACTCATGAAGGCCCGTAAGCACAGAGGCCATGCCGCGGAAGCACCGCTTCTTGAAATCTGCACCAAAAACCAGAAAGTGGAAGCTTTCAACTGGAGCCCCTCGGTGAGAACCACTGCAGCTTCCAAATAATGCTGCCTTCCTAACCCTCTGCTGAGTTCCTCGGCCGGCGGCTGAAAGCCTTCAGGCTCATTAATGAGACGCCAAGGACAGAAGCGGCTCCGAACACCAGCTCCCCTGCGGCCATGCGGGCTCGCGGCGCTGCTGCCGGCGCAGCCCGGCCGGAGGAGTGGCCGTGCCAGCGCCGGTGCCCGCTCCGCTCCGCGGCCATGCCCGCCGGGGCCGCCTCCCTCCCTCCCTCCGCGCCGCGGGCACTGCCCGGCCCCGCTGCCGCAGCGACCCACCGGCGGGAGCACCCACCTGCAGTCCTTCAGCCATATCGCGATCTTCTCGTTGGGAACGCTGTGGCAGCCTTAGGGGCAGAGCAGGAGAGAGAAGCCGACAGTCAGTAACAGCGAGGCCGCCCCGCGGGGTTCCCGGTGGCTCGCGGGCTGCTGCCCCCGGCACTGACCTGCTCCTGCGGCCAGCG